>CM061919.1:134847618-134986300 GCA_031002005.1 Vandiemenella viatica
TCCCCCCACGTAGCCCAGCGTAGCCTTCCAGCCAACCCCTCCCCCCCCCCCTGGCCCGAGCCACGTAGTTTGTGCACAGTCCCTTAACGGCTGTCAAAGATGGCGTCCACAAAGAGGACAAACAGCTTATTAACGATCTTTTATTGTAGGTTCCATAGTCACTTTTAAGTTGCGCTTATCAGCCATCGTGGTTGTCGAGCTCTATTATTCTTTCATTCAGTCTTTTCTTTAAAATTCAGACAGATTAATATTTTCACGATTGATTCACATAATTTACATAAAAACATTACAGGTATGTATGTGTAGTTATGAATTTCCACATAGTACAGGTTATCTCGATAAGGGACGATCACGTGTTGCCAACTATTTCGAAGTAATACGGTAGCTCCACATTGCCCACATCATTTCGAACTAGGATACAGACTTTTTTTTAACAGACATGTTTATACACTGGAAACTAAAATAGGCTTTAATTTAACAAACAGTTTTACATGTGATATTTCAACACATCTTTCAAAAAGAATAATTTAATTTTTCTTATATTTAGCTTTGGCAATATCTGTACAATCTTTGTTTGTTGGCACGATACATAGGATTGTTTTGCTGTTAAACATATATTATAGGCTTGTTAACTTGTGCATTTTTCTATTGATGACTATAACTGATTGATTACAGTTTTCTAATTTTATGGTGTTCGCAGTTTTAATATTTCACCACATCACTTTATACTCCAAGTACCAATGCTACTATTACTAAACTAAAACTATTTAATGTTGCTAATTTACCTTCTAAGTCACATTTTCCAGTGATGGTATCGGAGCGGTAATCCGGTTTCCAGGCCTCCCGGAATAGCGCACGTTCTCAGTCTCTCTGGCAGTCAAAGTGACCGAGAAGACCGCCCATCGGAAGACTAGCACTGGTTGTGAGAACTATTTTTTTTTATCAGAAGTAAGGAGTCACAAAAGCACTAGATAAGTTTGTCATCTATTGGTGGAATTAGGTATTTTTCCATAATTCAGATTTTAATTTTTAAGATTCTTGGCTACACAATTCAGTAAAAATTACGTACTAATCATTATTAACAGTTTTTACGCATTTTAAGAGATATAACAATGTTTTGATTATTTTTTATCAATATTTGTATCAAAGCCAGAATCTGCATCAGTGACTCGAGATTGCAACTATTATCAATTGCTTTATTGCAATGACAGACCCATTTTTATGCATCAGACCAGATTTCATGTAAACATTAGTTATAACTTATGTATATGCTACTTATTTTTTATAAACATTAGTTTTAACAAGTCCTTTTTGTAGGTAGAATTCCCTTTGCAACAAATTTAAACAATCTTTCGTTTAAATTTTTTTTAAAGGCCGTGTTGTTAATACTATTTTTTGTAGGTTTTACGTCCCTAGGAAAAACAGATGCCAATTTTATAGCAGGATGAATGGATTTGGCAGGCCGTTTAGAGCTATTAGAACTACGAAATATCCCTCAGCTTAACCAGGAACTAAACCAAGGGCTCTCAGTTTTATGTTAGTGGTTTCACCGGATTGCCACCAATCGACGTAAATATTTCAACACAGATAACAGAGCTGTATTCAAAGCGTAGTTTAATGTAAGTAAATTGAGTTATGTTATGTTATGTTGCTTACGAATAAATCAGACTATACATGGCATTATAAAAAAAATCTGTATTTGTGACATTGTGTGGTTTTGGCGATTGCAGGCCTGAAGTAGGAGCGTTTCTTGTAAATTCTTTGTTCAGGTGTAGTAGGAACTGACTTGCATTAGACATAGTTAACATTGTGTGAAGTTCTGGAGATTAAAAAAAAAGTGGAAGATGCAAGAGAGTATATTTAAGAATAATTCGTGAGAGAAATTAACGGAATAGGATCAGCGGTTTATTGATTTAGTGTTAACTTGTAAACTTTGTCCCGCAGACCTTGCTACATGTTCAGTTATTTCAGCAATTGAAAGAAGAACGAAGAGTTCATCTTTATTTTTCAACCTGGCTGAGTTTAGTTTCTTCCCACCAGTTTTAGCTGTCCAGTTTTAACCGCCGTTTATTACTAGCTAATTCTAGAAACACAAAACTGTGTTAAACTGCTACGTAATGGGCGACCATCGGATCATTGCATTGGAACAAACCTCACACTAAATAAGATCCGTCGGAATGATGTCGACTGCTCGTACGGAAATATCTGTCCACGCATCACTAATTTCTAGCAGTGGTATGCAAAGCACATTTTACAGAAAGAGATAAGTTAGTAGCAAAACATAGGACTGGTAGCAACCAAATACACCAATATTTCTGAACCCTTCAAATAACAACAAATGTTATTGTAAAGTTACAGTTGCCCGAAATTTACGGGATACCGTATATTTAATATAATGACAGATTTCATATCTCCATACATTATTATTATAATTTAGTTTCTGCACCGAGCGTGGTAGGTGAACGGTTAACGTTGTGGCCGCACATTCGGAAGGACGAGGGTTCGAATCTTCCGGTCATTCAGTATTGGTTTTCCATGGTTTCCACAAATCACTCCAGGTGAATGCCGGGATGCTTCATTATAAAAGGCCAAGATCAAATTCCTTCCCGTTCCTTGCCCTCAGTCCTTTCCCGCCTCTAATGATCTCGCCGTCGACGAGGCGTAAAACCGTAAGTAAAAAAATTAAAAAAAGGTTTCTGCAATTAATGCATAAAGCCTGTGGACCAATTCCTCAAAAAAAAAAAAACTTTTAATAATACTTCTATATACGTGTATAAGGCTTAATATTGGTACGCTAAAAGTCATTAGGCCAAGACTGAGTCAAATTCATCATCACAAACCAGATCGGGAAATTTATAGTCAGAGAACAGACATGGATTTAATATTTTTCTAACATTCCTTTATTGGTTGTCAACGTAAAGTTTCTACTGCAGTAAGGCGTAAAACAAGAACGTAAAAATATAGTTATAAGAATTTCAAAATGTCATGCTACTGCAGAAACAATATCAAAATATTTATATCAGAAACTAATTAGATTTTTAGAAAATTAAAGATTCTCATTTCTTGTGGAGTTTCCGATATCAGTCGGAATTACAATTTCAGACTGCTCTTAACAGCTGGTTCGGTTTGTATCTTCAAATTGTCGATAAGTGAAGCGAAAAAAAAGTGTTACGATGAAACAAAACGCACGAAGCCTTTTTTTTTTATATAACTGCTTTACGTCTCTTTTTAACATCGAGGTCTTTAGAGACGGGAAAGGATGGGGGGCAAGGATGGGGTCAAGGAATGGGAAGGAATTCGGCCATGGCCTTTTGAAGGAAGCATCCCGGCATTTGCCTGGAGTGATTTGGGGAAACCATGGAAAACCCAAATCTGGATGCCCGGACGGGGATTCGAACCGCCGTCCTCCCGAATGCGAGGCGAGAACGCTAACCGTTACACCGCCCCTCTCGGTCGCACGAAGCCTTCGATATGTCGACTTAACGTATTGATCTACTGCCGTAAACACATGAACACAGGAAGCTTTCGTCATGTCGACTTGACGTATTGCTCTAATGCCGTAAACACATGAATGCCGGTTCTGGCAGTGTAGTGGCTAGCGCGCTGGCTTCGCATTTCAAGGGCCGCCGCGCCAGTTCGAGTCCGGCCTCGGGTATGGGTGGTTTTAATAAGTGTTGTGTTCGTCTTGTGTTGTCCTCACTGTAGTGTCCACAATATCATAGTGAAATTCTGATACAGCAGTTGCAAGGTAAACAAATTGGAGCTGGCTAAATGGTCTAAATGACCGAAGGCCATTATTTAAAAAATAATAATAATAAACACATGAACACAGGAAACCTTCGACATGTCGACTTAAACATATTGCTCTTCTGCCGTAAGCACTTGAAGACTACATTGCATATCTTTATATATAAAGATGAATGTATGTATGTTTGTTTGTTGGTTTGTTTGTTCTTCATACAAATCCACAGTTTTCATCCGATCTCGATGAAACTTTGCACACTTTTCCTTTGAAACAAGGAGAAAAATACTGTCTACATTTGGTTGAAAAATTATCTGTATAAATAACATATGTTGTCTCATAACTTCGAAATACGGCGATAGACAGACACGTTGGATGTGGACGTCTCCAGACCGTGTTTCCGTGTAGTAAACTGGCATCTCAGTGGCTAAAGAGCTTGCTTACGAACGTCGTGGTCTCCGGTTCAAATCTACGTTGAGGCTAAGATTTAAAAAAAAAAAAATTTCATCGTAAGAGTCAGGCCTGGGCCGTAGGTTATTCGGATTGAATGTTAAACTGTAGATATTATAAAGTTAGGGGTGCAATGCGAGGCAAATCGTAGGTAGTCTTGCAATTTTGTAGGTGTACACTTTTTTACGTTATAATGATCCCTCAGGTGTTGTTCGCAGTTAGTGTGTGAGTGAGAACCACAGTAATACTAATATAAATATGGAAGTAAGTCTCTGTTTTTTTGTTACGTTTTGACGACTAAATGGCTATATCGTTGTGATGGAATTTTGTAATGAAAGCTGTATGAAGGGCACAGGATATTTTTTCCAGTATGATTAACAGTTGTAGTCACGAAATTTTGAGATCTTATCGAATAGTGACAGAAATATGTTGGAAATTGATTCTCTTCAAGAGGCAGGTTCGACGGTAGAATGATATAGTGATAGCTTCCCTGTCATATTATGCCTACTTGATATTGTTTGGGACCAATCCTTCGTTACCTACAACTTTCTATATTTAATTCTGGCAAAAAAAATCTTAATCCACGCGAATGAAGGCGCGGGTACGAGGCTAGTTAGTGAATGTTGACTTACATTGTGAGTTTGTTTATTTAACATATATGAATGAATACTAAGAGGTACAAAAATTGTTTCAAAATCGTGGTTCAGTAATTATTCCACACAACTCCTTATTCAGATCAATACAAGTTGGTATATTGTTAGATAGTCAATGTAATGCTGCAGGATTGCTGCTGTTGACTGGTGCTGGTGTACCCAGATTTTCCGATTTGATTGTTATCTGGACCTACTCCGTGGGTAGATTATGCTAGACAGCTGATCAGCAGTCAATGGAGATAGGGCCGAATTAAACGACCACACTAACAGTACCACCTCTGTTTGTCTATATATCCTTACAGTACCCGATCGATCCCCGAGCACATGTTGGCCTTGTCTCCTACCGTAATCCGCACATTGTCCGTAAACCATTGATGCCACTTAATTACAGCATGCCGTACAAGGCCACCAGAATAATGCCCCCTGGGCCGTGATTACGCGCGATTGGGAACCGGTCAGCCAATCAGCGCTGATTACAACCGACCTGTGCTGCAGGGGCTAAAGATCGCCCGCCCTACCTTCTGCCACCTGCTGCGCATCGCGGCTATCTACAGGCTACCCAGCGCTGCGGCCTGCTGCCCTAACAGGGGCGGCTGATTTTTGGTGTCAGATGTGAATTATTTCATTCACTTTAACATTATTTAAAGTAACGATTAATGTATTGCCACTTGCTAACAGAGTTATATGCGGCAATAGATTAGAAAACCTGTCAAATAGGCAGACTAACGTGTAAATATAAATAAAGTAAACTCATCATTTGCGAGCGTAGACGGGAGGCTGAAGGAGACGAAAAAAGACATTATATTTCAGGTGATCATTCTGATATGAGAAATAATACGAAGCACGTGATAAGTCCTAACTCCAGAATGAATCGAATTTTCTGTTGATCGGTGGGTTCAAATCGCTGGAGGAGGAAAGAGGACGTGCAAAAATAACATCAATAGAAATGGCGTATCTGTGATCAAATACAAACAACTATTAATCAAAACTATTACTGCAAGACAAAAATGAAGAAAATGATCTAGGTGATAAATAAAAATTAAATTTTCTAGTAGATGTTAACCCTAAGGTAGAAAAGATGGAGGTCACTACAAAGCAAATTTAAAAGAATAAGGCACAGAAAGAAACTTATTTATAACACCACTAATTTATATAATCTGGAGCTTCAGAAGTTAAGACGCTTGCTTTTAAAGTTTCTGGATCCTGTCCGGGGTTCAAATCCCAGAGGGGCCAGGAATTTATAAGAGTTTTGATCATATGAGCTATGCCATTTTGTTCCGAGGTACAAATTCCACGCTAAACTGTAGGTCCCTGGAATAATCGGCAGTCCTACGTCTGGCACAAAGGCTTAGTTTGCCTCCTTCGGAAACATCCAACCAAACTTTGGATTAGGGGCTAAGTTTTTTAAATTCCAGAAAAACTGAACTGGAATTTATAAGTTCCACGGTTGAAAGATGTTCATCAAGGTCTAAAAACGTGTCGTTTCTGGAGACGATAGTAGATCTTAGACAATTGGAAGGAGTAGAGGAAAACAACATGATTCCTCTGCATGATGACCTTCTTCACCTGCCTGCTCACGTTTAAAATCGAGGAGACCTACCTACATGGAAGCAGACAGTTTCAGACATAACACCTTTAACTTGTTTGAAGAGTGGAGAACGGAGTGGGTAGCCAACAACCCACACAATTGTGAGCTTATAAAAGATCCGACAACCTGTGTTCCAGGGTTTTACTTGCCTAGGCGTCTTTGGTGTCGATTGAACAGGTTTCGCACAGGTCACGGAGTATGCAATGAAACATTGCATAGGCCTAAATGGGGTCTCCGTGAAGTTGCGTTGTGTGACTGTGGTGGTATACAAACTGCTGACCACATTGTGATGGACTGTCCAGCAGGAAGACTATCTGGAAGCCTTCTCACACATCCAATTACCCATTTTAGTATTTTACTTTTTAATTATCTTATATAATTTGAGTGTTAATTTCCTCCACATCTTCTTTAGCGATTTAAAAATTATAATTTAAAATTCTTCAGCGTTATTGGAATACTATTTGTCACTTCACTTCGTAAGTTGTTCCAATTCTTGACACCATCACCTACAACAAAAAATTATCCCACTCCCTTATGTATGAAATCGAGTGCCAGTTTCGTGTGTAATTCGATCCGTTTTGACCTTGTCACTAAACACCTCACCTTATCAAATTGGGAAAAACTTAAAACTTCTTGTATGACATGAGGACTGGACATTCTGGGAGCAATGAGGCACTTTGGAGCGTTGATTCAATGGAATTTTACATGGCCTTATACCGTTATATTTTTAATTTTTAAATTTAACTGGGTTTTCAATAAATACAGCAACCTTAAATCTGTCAATAAGAAATATTATGATTTCCGGCAATTGGAAAACAGTAGACGGAGCGGAAATTATTTCAGGGCACAAAGAAATACTTTTTGGGAATCAGACTTGTCTATGTATATTGTTGGATAACTTCTTTCACTATTGGGAACATGACAAGTATAATACGGAATATGCGTAATGATGTTTAGATTATACACACAGCACATAATTTTCCATCACATCAATGTATTTTTCTTTTGATGGTGCTATGGTACCCGATAGTTCGCCTATAATATCCCTCTGCTACATTTCGCCGTCAGACAGGAATGGATTTGACTCTGAGTACACGTATGACAGCTGAATGCACTGGTTGTTATCTTAGCTTCAGGCAGAAAATTGCCCTTGTCATCCATCTTCCTTCGACTCCGGCACATTCAGCAGTAGATAAAAACCGCTGAAGAAAAGGAGAGGACTGGGTTTTTCGTACCTTGCGGTTGAACTGATGGGAAAACAAGTAAAAAAGACGGTCATCGATGTCTCAGCTGAAGATACTGTTGTGGGTGAGTTTTTTTTTTTTTTTTTTTTTTTTTTTTTTTTTGTAGAAAACTTATTCTAAAGAATAAAAGTTGTTTACAATGTTTTCAGTTGTAATATAAGAAAAACTTCGATATGTATTTATCAAGTTACATTTCATCAATTCAGTTTATTTCGTTCAAAAGTGTAGCACCCTTTCATTTGGTTGGTATATTAAGCTGAAGCATGAAAAATGATTGTAAACAAAGCTAAACTTGAATTTCACCAAAATTAAATGCAGTCAAAATATCTATAATTCACATAAAATTTCAGTTCAGTTAAGGTTCCACATGGAATAAAGAAATTATTTCTTTCTATCGTTTAACTTTTATTTGGAAACTTAATTAGAAGTCTGCGTGTTTTTAACGGGGCACATAAGCAGTAAGCAAAAATGTGATATTGCATATGTCTAGGCCTAGCATGTACGATAATACGTAAAATTTATTGTTGTTTATCTTCAGTTTCTCAATATTTCACAGGAACATAAATATTACTGCAAAATTAGAGAAGTAGGTTCTAGACGTACCCGTGAAAGAACGAATATACTACCTGAAAATCACTCGCACTTTTGAACCAATGTGTTTGTTCCAATATTTTGTAACTCCAATATTTTTCATCGCAGGTGGTTACTAATAGTATCCAATAGGCATGTTTAAATTAAAAGATTTTAGACATTATTACAAGAATCTATTTTTGATCCGTTGCTAGCAAGTGGGTAACTCATACCCACAATAGATTTTCTTGAAGTATTTGTAATTGAAAACAGTCCTGCATATAGGCCTATATATCTATCGCATAATTATAACATTTATAATTCAATGTACATTACCTCTTCCAGTTAGCACTATATTATGCCTTTGTTTAATGTTTCCCATCGATCAGCAATCTTTTTCATGTGTTTCACATGAATAGTCTCCACACCGGAAAGAACAAATTCAAATTCAGTTCAATTCGGTCACTGAAATTGAAAGCGAAGAATTACAATAAACTTTGATGGAATCAGAGTAAACTTCTTTTAGTATTTGAGTTTTTAAATAAACTTAATCGTTTTACGATATTAATTTTACCATCATTTTGCGAACCTACGATGTGAAATCATCAACCACCTCAGTGTAGTTTTCTTATCAACCTTGTAGCCACATATTTGCAACTACTTTAGTCCGGAAATTTTGTTTTGCCAGAAATTACTTTACCCGTCATCTATTGAAGACTGGTTGAGCGGTTTTGTGGCTCTTTGATTAAGGCATCTGACTGGAGAACGAAAGGTGCCTGGTTCGAATCCCTGCCTCGGCGAGGATTTTCATTGGCCCATCTGGCACAGCATGCTGTGTAATGTGAATTACGCCAGAACGCATCCGTGGTTCAAATTGCACGTTAAAGTGTGAGTTCACATTACCCGGTAGTATTATCTGGTTAGGTTAACGTAACCACTACAGAAGTGGATGCATCGCAAATCTAAACTCTGTCAAACCGGCAGCCGAAATAACTAATAATGCCATAAGTGTTGTTATTATATCCGGATACATTTTACCGGTGCTGATCGCTGATGAACATATGGTACAATAAGGTAAAAAAATCAGTAAATAAACGATGGTACGTAAGGTAGTCTTTTTTTGTAAAGTACCCTTTGCACGTAACGTAATTTAACTTGGTTTTCTTTATTTTACAGTGGATTATGAGACGAAATCAGGTTTCCGATCGAAGTAACTAGTATGGTCAATTTTACCTCCTAATGACTCTTAAAATGAGTTAAGTGACTGATCGTGATGAATATCAATTTCAATGCCAAATATACGATGCAACTGGGCCGTATCCCGGCAGCTGATTTGTGCACGATTTTATCTTAAATTCTCAGCTTTTCGACGTCACATCAAAATGAAACTCATACCGTTTTTTCTGTAGGAACTCTGGGCCGAGCAGTTTTCGAAATCTCACCAAAATCCTATCAGTTCTTTTGCCTTAATCTCATTAAATGAAATGAAGAGGAAGAAGAATTTGTACGTTTCCTTTATTTAGCAACATTCCGATGCCACATCAAGATGAACAATATCTCATTTTAGTCTGCGGTCCTGGACTGCACAATGTTTGAATCCCTATTAATCCGTGCAGTTACATTTGCGTGAATCGCACTCAGCGAAACTGAAATATCTTCTAGCAGTCAAAGTGTTTTCAGCCAATTATATATATAAGTCTAATGACAAGCGGAGGGTGGATTCGTCGACTAGCAAGGCATTTAGGAGGTAGCGATTTAAATCCCTATCGGACCATCCTCACTGCGATTTTCCATAGTCATGCCAGGTGAATAATGGGATGGTTCCTTTCAAAGACCACAGCCGACTTCCTTCCCATTAACTTCCCTTGGGTCCCCGAGATTCTCCAGCATGTAATTTTTTAAATGCTAGTATACGAGGTGCATTCAAGTTCTAAGGACTCCGATTTTTTTTTAACTAACTACTCACCAGAAAACTATGAAACTGGTGTTACTTCTTGACGTAATCTCCCTGCAGACCTTCAAATTTTCACAATGTCGACGCCATTATTCCATGGCCGTGGCGAAGTCTTCTTTAGGGGTCTGTTTTGACTACTGGAAAATCGCTGAAGCAATAGCAGCACGGCTGGTGAATGTGCGGCCACGGAGAGTGTCTTTCATTGTTGGAAACAGCCAAAAGTCACTAGGAACCAGGTCAGGTGAGTAGGGAACATGAAAAATCACTTCAAAGTTGTTTTCACGAAGAAACTGTTGCGTAACGTTAGCCCGATGTGCGGGTGCATTGTGGTCCGTCAGTATTCGTGGCACCCACCTGGAGGACTCTTTTCGCATTTTCAGGTCGTCATGCAGGATTGTGTGCACAGAATCCACGGAAATGCTAACACTGGTGGTGATCTGTTCAACAGTCACTCGGCGATCCCCCAAAACAAGTCTCTCCACTTGCTCGATCATGTCGTCAGACCGGCTTGTGCGAGGCCGAGGTTGTTTGGTTTGTTGTCACATTATGTTCTGCCTTCATTAAACTGTCACACTCACGAACGCACTTTCGTACTTATTTTGTAACTTCAACACGAATAATCATTTTGGTAAAAGATGTAAGGCAAGGCAACCCAAACACTTTTTGAGGTGCGCCACAATCTCAATAATATGTTAGCCTGCGTGTCACATAATACTTGTCTATAGTTACAATAGATATTAAAATAAAACAAAGATATAAGTATCACACATTAATTAGAATAAAAGAGTAAAAAATAAATGAGATTTTGCAATTATTTTTTAATCATAATCAAAAAGTAAAAAACATTCTAGACTTCGTGGCCCGCGGGCCTATGATTGGGCAGCCTTGGTGTAAGCTGTGCGTCACATTTAAAGATATGCGGAATTGGTTGATTTGTTGATGGAAGAAGAGTCGAAGGAAATAACTGTAGAGGTAGACAAATACTAGAATATGTGAAGTAGATAATTGAAGACGTAAGTTGTAAGAGGTATGTTTAGAGGAAGAGATTAGACAAGGAAGGAAGAGACAGAGGATTGTATCAAACCAGTCGAGAGGCTGATGAAAGCAAAAAAAATCATTTTGTGTGACGAAGGGTTTCTTGTATAATTCGGTGTGACAAATGCTTCACGTATGAACTAAATGCGTTTTATTCGCCCAATATCAGTTTCTCTCTCCATACAGCCATTGATGAGCTTGCTCGTTGACATTATTGTGACAGGGCAATTATGTGTTGCTGTTATATCATCACTCTTCCCGAGTGACAGAATAATTATTACGTGTTGTTAAATTACTTCGAATGTTAGTCGTGATTAAACGAAGCGAGACTCGACCTGCGATTGCTGAAATAATTGAAACAAATACCAGAGAGAAAACAAATACTTCAGTGTTTACACCGTTAACTCGCTATGATGTCGTTCTGTTGTAACATTAATTGATATAATTCATTTACTATCCGTTCACATTATTTGACCCATCTCGTCAGCATGTCGACTGTGCAACTTGTCATTGAAAGAATAGCGGCTATGATATCTGAATTATCTTCATACATGCGAAATATTTTACGTTCGCATTATTTTAACCTTTTTCAGTAGATTTATTACGTAAGATCTAAGTCTTATAATTGCATATCTTAAACGTTTATATTGCCTGTGTCTAAATCATAGTCAGCCCATACTAGAAACAATTGGTGGTCCAATAATCCAGTCTTCCCTATACGTCTTCATTCATCATATCATCTGTATAAACGTAGGTATTGAGATCATTTTCTGTTTATATCCTTCCTTTTATTATGCAGGCACGTGGGTTATTAAGACTATTGGGGAAAGTAAGCTATCGTGTAGAAACCCTCTCTTTGCTATAATAAATACCGATATACCATCTCCCACCTCTCACATCCTTCATACAGTATTTGAACATTAATATTTAGTGATTTTGAAATTCAGCTTTCCAAAGTACTCAAGAATATCATAGTCTAGTCCTGTTTTACTCAATACTTTTCACAATTTTTCCAACTGGAAAAGATACAAAAATAGACATTAATGTACAGAATATATATTTCTTGATTATCTGATAATTTCAGAAAATACTAACTGTAAGACATTAACTAAAAACCATTTTTAAAAATATTCCAATTTAGATATTTCCATTTCATTAGTATTAGTTCTACCATAAGTCTCATTTCAGTGAATCTGTTAGGAGTTTGATTTGAAAAGTTGACTTCATTACAGTGACTGAAATTTCTCTTTCGGTTTGTGGAATTTACACAACAATTTCACTTATTTCCCCCTCCGCCATCCATCCTTAATATTGGCAACTAAGGACACCGTGTGCAACCGGCCACTATTGTACACAGGCGGCCAGTGTGAAGCATGAGAGGGGGCGGAGGACTTGTCTCTCACCTGAAATCAAGTTTGTTAGAGCCGCTAATTTTAATCTGTGTTCTCATATGTCTGCAAAACGTGTAACGTTTATGTTTTGTGTGTTTATATAACGCGTAGTTTATGAGGTGGGGATTGGGAAACGTCCCAGCATTTGCCTAGATGACCGCGCTAAACCGCATAAAACCGCTAGCAAGACGACTGGCACCAGGACTCGAACCCGCTCCTATAGTGCCTCTCTAATCCAGTATGCAACGCCTTAACGCAGTGAGCCACACTGGTAGATTACAACGTTTATTTGATAACTCGTATTTCGTAAAGAAGCTGTACACTTTACAAAAATCTTTTTTCATTTTTGATAATAGTTAATGATACCCAATAACTGCCGAAATGTCATCGCGTGTATCGTATTCAAATCACCGTCCGGCCATCTAGATTTAAAGATTCCTTGGCTTCCCGAAAACACTCTAGGTTAATGCCAGCATGGTTCTTTAGCCGAACTCCTTCCTTTCGCCGTGCTCAGTCCTTTCCAACTTCTAATCATATCGGCGTAAACGAGGCGCAAAGCCCGAGGGAACATTGGAATAAACATGAAGTGGAAGTGAATTGAAAACACTTTTCACATATAGTGGATATTAGGGAACCAACCTCTGGTTCAGGTCGAGAAAAATCGATTTTCGGTTTTCATCATATTTCAATAGATTAAGGTATTCTTTAAGTATCCTGAAAAGGACTTCGCTGAAAAAAAATTTCGGGCATTTATATACCATTTTCCTACCAAGTGCGATTTGATTCCACCTCTACTTTTCATCGGTCCATAGAAACAAGAGGCATAGGGTACACCAAATATTCGGCAGATGGTAACAGTAAGGCATACAACAATGTAGTGAATTCTAAACCATATGGAGATGCCATTATTCACAAAATAGAATGTGTGGCCCATGTTCAAAAACGTTTTGGAACAATGCCGGGAAAACTAACTGTTGACATGAGCGTTGAAAAATTAGAAGATGGAAAATTGTTGACCGGATAGGGTTGGTTAACTAAAACTGAAATAGAAAAATTGCAAGTATACTATGGACAGGCAATTAGAACAGATAAAGTAAATCTGAAGGAAATAAAGAGAGATGTTTGGGCCATATTCTTCCATAAGTCCTACACTGATGATAAGCCATGTCATGGATTGTGTCTATTGGGAGAAAATTCTTGGTGCAAATACAATAGGGCTCAGACAACTGGAGAATCTTATTCTCACCAGCATTCTCTTCCTGCTGCTGTTATTACAGCAATTAAACCTATTTTTAGAAACTTAGCTCATCCTGACCTTCTAATAAATGGACATGGGTAGACAGAAAACCCAAATGAATGTTTCGACAGCATTATTTGGAACCGCATTTCAAAAAAAAAAAAAAAAAAAAAAAAAAAAAAAAAATTGTTAGCATGCATACAATGAAAATAGGGGTTCATGATGCTGTTATTACATTCAATTGTGGTAATATTTGGAAATGTTTGGTTCTGGAAAAGCTTGGAATTAATCCTGGGGAAAGTATGATCACAGGGCTGCAACATTAAGATAACCTGAGGATAGCCGATGCAGCCAGGTCTGCATCTAATATGGCCAAAAAAGCAAGACAGACATACAGGAAGGTGAAAAAGAAGCTGGAAGACCTGCTAGAGGCCAAAGAAGGGCCATCATATGCAGCAGGACAGATCTAATTAAATGTAAGCAATAAATTTCAAAAGACTTTCTTTAAAGTCAATTTCCCGCAAACTAAAATTTTCAGTACATATGCTGCATTATATCAGAAACTATCAAAGATAATTGTATGAAATTTTCGATGACTCTGCATAACCTAAGAAGCCACCTCTTTTACTACAAGTATTAATATTCCCCTAATAGGATGTTAATTTTAAAAAAATATTTTCTGCAGAAAAAACTTTACATTTTTATTAATAAGTTTAAAAACGTATTACTCAAAAACTATAAAAGCTATAAAGTAGATATTAGTACAGTTGACTTCAATAGCATCATGTAACATTCAGTAAAAATATTAAGGTCCTGCATCAAATAGTTTTTACACAAATGGGTCAAATACTTGCAAACTATAAAAGCTATAAAGTAGATATTAGTACAGTTGACTTCACTAGCATCATGTAACATTCAGTAAAAATATTAAGGTCCTGCATGAAATAGTTTTTTCACAGATGGGTCAAATACATGCTTAAAGTAACACGGCGTTAGATTGGCAGGGGGTGGTCCCCTCCAGATTTCAAGATTCCTTCGCTTCCCGAAAACGCTCTGGGTTGATGCCAGCATGGTTCTTCAGCCGAACTCCTTCCTTTCGCCGTCCTCAGTCCTTTCCAACTTCTAATCATCTCAGCGTCGACGATGCGCAAAGACCGAGGGGAAATTGGAAATAAACATGAAGTGGAGGTCAATTGAAAACACTTTTCACATATAGTGGATTTAATAATGGAAAAATCATTAAGATCAACGATTTCAGACTTCATCATTTAAATTTAAAAAAGCAGGTGACATCGTCCCACTGGATAGGGAGAAAATTTGTTTATTTGTTTTTGTTTTTTTCCGTAAAATGTTCCACGCTCTTAATTATTTCTATGAGCCATTCAACAGTGTAGGTTAGTTGCTAAAATTAACGTATAAATCCATTCGCTGAGTTTCGTCAGTGGAGAAATAGCTCAATTTATGTTTAGAGTGAGCGAGGGAACAAAGCCTTTCACCCAAACGGCGTCACGCCAATACCTGTTAGTTGAGACAGTTTGAAAGCAGTGCTATTCAAATTCCAGCCAGCGTCAACGCAGCTCTCGTAATCGTTGTCGATATGTTTGTATTTGGCTGCTCGTGTATCAAATTGATAACACGTAATTCGATTTCAGTTTCGAACACGCACACATGCGTCGCAGTTGCATGACGCGGCTTTCATTTGCAGAGGCAAATGGCATTTGAGCAGTGCGCAGCATGTTTCACGCATCTCATTAGCAACCGGGATGCGACATCGATAAACAAAACCGGAGGGAGGAGGTGGAGGGGGCAGTGGTGATGGAGAGGGGTTAAAACACGAGTTGCTGTGACTGAATAGCACCTAGTGGAAATTGAATACCAAAAGCATCCGGGACCATGACGAAGGATCGTCTCCTCACTAGCTATACAGACGCTCCTCGTATATAACACTATTAACATTGCGAATAGGTGAATTAAATTGAGAACCTCTATACATTCACAGACAAAAAGATGTTTATAGGTCAAATCAGCAAAGCGATGCTTTAATGCATCGCAGACTAATTTCGTGGAACTGTGACACAGTGATATAAGTACTGGAAACACGAAGCTACTTATGAAGTAAGAGATAAATAAAATTTTACCGAGTGGTTTATGAATGTTACAGACCGAAACTCCTCCATCATGCTTACTATAAACAAAATCTTTGCTATCAATCCCGCCTTATGCCGGATTACGATAAAGTGCAGTAAGTATATGGACCACTGGCTTTCGAGACTGTTGTATGATTCAATTCACGGTGAAAGATACATATTCAATAAACCCTAATTTGACCAGCAGAAAAGAGGATATGGTAATTTACAACTTTACATAGCTAAAACGTTGCCAAAATTCTGATTTAAAACCCGAATGTGTCTACAATAAATATGAATTGGATGCATGATTCATTCGTAATATGTGAAAATTAAGCCTAGCGGCCACTTGAACGATTATGCCAAGGATAAGCCTTTATGTCGTAATCGAATTTCAGTTTCCTCATTCTTCCGGTATTAGTGGACTAATTACATATATATAACACAAACACATCACATTCACATGAAAATACACATAGAAAACTTCACTAACCAGAACATTCAAACAGATTATCAGGCAGACAAGAGCCAATGGGATATATAAAACTATTACAAATTCTCCAAAAATAACGCACAGAAACAGCGGTGATAGACACTTTTTCCATCTTCCTAGTGATAGGAAGTTGTAAAATAAATCGTAATCTTTATCATCACACATATATCTCATAAACATCAATCCCCTTCATTCAACAATTTCCGAAACTGAACTGCTAAACTTAGCTGGTTGTCCAAAACGAAACCTCTTAGCAGACAGTACAACAAAACCAGAGAAATGTTAACAACACTACTGTGACATGGAAACATGGCATTGGTGAAAAATACATGAAAAAGTAGTTATGACCACTCGGTTCACTATTCCCAAAACACGTCACTACTTCACTGTCTGGAAATATCTAGCTGTCAATTTTTAAATGTAAAATAGGGTAGCTATGAAAATATTTTCTGCTAAGATATATTTCGTAAGCTATACATTTTAAATTCATTAGCTTCCGTAAAATTTGATCATAGGCGTAATACAATTTGCTCTTTGGATATTAAATATAACAGACAGACCTTCAAGACTGATGTAGGTTCAAAACTTTTCTGGTGATAAAAAATACGAAGTTTCAATATATTACCGGTATTGAATAAAGAGAACAAACTGGTAGACTAGGTCCATTCACGATCAGAACACTGCCTTAGTATAGCTGTGGAGCTCTCAAAGACCTAGACACGACAATTTCTTGATTTGTCTACAACTAACACAAAACGTTTCGGATTGATATCTACTTAGAAATATTTCTAAATAAATGTTTGTCTGACACTTTGTTACCGCATCGTGCAAAAATTAACCAATTTATATGGAGTTTCGAAGCTTATGGTCTTGCTTAAAAACCAAGTATCCGGGTGACTGAGGAAGAAATGATAATCTCTTTGTAACCTGAACAGCCAAGTAATCGCAGATTACTTTGCATCTATGATAAATATTCCTTTCCTACCTTCAAAAAACACCCACCAAAGCGCATACTGTATCCGAGATAAACATTCCACTCCTTGGATTCTCTTAATATTGTTTTTATTAAGAAACTTTGGTTATTGTATGCCTCAGTTTCCTGAAACATAGTACGTTACAGTACATGGAAAACGTGAATTGAAACATTAAATCAAAGATTAAGACTCCTATAAATAAATCGTGATATTTATTTACCGTAAATGTTTCAACGATATACTTTACAAATCTCAGATATAATATTAATTAAGGTATATATTTAATCTCATGTTATTTTTTGTTGTTTCGTTAAGCCATCTGAAAAGCGATCTAACTTGATTCCACTGGATAGCCATAAATTAAAGGAAAATTTCTTGATTTTATCCAGTTATTACAGTCAGAAAGAAATACTTGTTATGAGTCTCACTTAGCTGGGTCGGTTCATTTACTTTACTATTGTAATTCACGCGAGGTACATTAGATATAACAATCCTTTTAGAAAATTCTGTTCGTTCACTTCAATCAGAAACCATTTCACTTTGCTAAGCCCAGCCTTACCGCAATTCCTTTCGCGCTGTTCTGCTCTTTCGTTGATAAGTCGCTGCTCGTCGTCGCTTCACTTTACTTGATGGTTATAATGCTCTTCTGATCCGCAGAACAGCTTGCATTAAAAATATTCTACCTATTAACTTACAGCATTGAAACTCGTTCATAAGTCGCCAAGAAACTCTGACTCGAATGCAAACCAACTTAATTAGTAAATATATAGAAGACAAAATATTGCAGAAACTAATTTGTCACTCTTACTCTCTTGGATATTTACTAAAAATTATTCATATCTTAGATTTTAAGTCTGACCTTTGTCTGAGCTGCGGAAAGCTCATCAAAATCTGGTTACGAACTTTTAGGTACTGCTAGATTATCGATAAAAAAATTTAAAGTAGCAAAAATATTTTTACTTCCAGCTATGATCTAGCTTAAAAACCAAGTTTCCGTGTGACTGAGGAGGCAATTATAAACATTTTTTCAAACTGAACAGACAAGTAACCACAGATTACACTTAGCGTAATATGACATGCCTCATGTCTCACGTTTTAACTGTCGAAAATCTACTTAGTAAGATTTTCCTGACCCCGGAGTAAATAGACAAGTAATCATGGAAGCAGAAATTCTAAAAACAAATGTTCTGTTTTTAGGATCCTCAACACAGTTAATTCTATTCATTTTCTCAAAATATATTGTATTTTACATACAAACACAACTGTGTTATATTTTTACAGTATTATAGTTGGTTCAAAACATTATCCGCCAGTGTGACTCAGTGACGTGCCACACGCTGGATCTGGGAGATACAAAGAGACCGGGAAAGAGCCCAGTCCTTCCCCCCCCCCCTACCCCACCCTGTTCCGACCGTACTGACTGTGGGTTTTAAGCGGTTTACCGTAGCCACCAAAGTCAATGCCGGGTCGGTCTCCAACTCATTAACTACCGTAAAACCAAAACTCAAAATTTGACCATGCCAACAATGAATAAAAGTCATCATAGGCAGCTGACTTCAAAATGTTGGGAAAGGGAGGTGAAGAAGAAGAAGAAGAAGGAGGTGGAGATAGTATAAGCTCCATGCAGTAAAATGGAAGAATATGTCAAATATGCGAACAGATTTCGGAAAGAAAAAAAATTTCGTTTCTGATTTTGCAGGTGCAAAGATTATACGTCTGATACAGCAGAAAAGAGATGCCACTCGTTAGCGGACCGTGTCTCACGGTTTCCCGCGGTCTGATGTATTCCATAAATCCCTGCGCGTGTTCCCTCCTCCCTACCCGCCGTGAAATTGAATCCTGCTCTACCCGGCCTTCGCACAGGTCTCTGAATCTTTCAGCTCCCCGGAGCTTTCACACGGCCTCTTACCCGCTACTTAGGCCTGTGCTGCCCCTCGGTGAAGTTCCCGGGAGGCCACACGCTGGGAATTGCCCCATCGGGAACGGGGAAACGGGAGCGCGCTGAGAAAGTGAAAAAAAAAAAAAAAATCAGCACGAAAACTATCTTACAGATCATAAAATTATTCGATCACACACTCATTGGCTTTCAAGATGTAATACCACCAAACGTGAACGTTGGTGTATTATTAACGAGTACTCACTAGTATATACGAGGCGCGTCCAGAAAGTAAGTTCCGTTTCAATTTATCTCCGCTGCAGCGCTGCGATTGCAGTTCCGCACATGCGCTGTAGACGATGTGTATCAAGGGGAAGAACGTGCACCATTTGGAGATCGCTGTCAGTTACGTACGCTTTGTTGTGCTTGTTTGAAATGTCGGCGTTGATTGAAAAACCCGCCGCCTGTGAAATCAGGTCTGTGATTCGGTTTCTGAATGCGAGGAAAGTGAAACCAAGTGAAATTTATCGGCAAATTTGCGATGTTTACGGACCAAATGCGATGAGTGATTCGATGGTGAGAATATGGGTCCGACAGTTCAATGGTGAGCGTTGTGATGTGCACGATGAAGAACGAAGCGGGCGTCCACCTTTGGTTACAGAAGAACTGGCAAGACTTTCATCTGTTCTTACATCTCAAGTCTTTCCTTGGCGGTCATCACTTCACCAATGACGACGAGCTGAAAGAAACTGTTTCCAACTGGTTGAAGACACAGGCGGCAGATTTCTATGAAGAAGGTATACAAAACCTGGTGCCACGCTATGACAAATGCCTGCAAAATTTCGGCAGTTATGTGGAAAAGTAGTTTAAGAGTTGTAGAATTTTGTGCAATAAAATATTTTTCTGTATCTGTGTACAATTTCATTTTATTACCAAACGGAACTTACTTTCTGGACGCGCCTCGTATATATCATAAAGAACTTTGTATTTACGAAGGAAGGTTTTTCTCGAAGTATATTTATTTGTGTATACATTTTTTTTTTTTTAAATGTCGCTCTATATCTCAGTAACGCTTGAAATCAAGAATGAAAGAAAATGTTTTCTTATAGAACAATGCAGTTTGATAATGTCAAGTGGAAGGTGTGGTTGTAGGTTGTAACGAAAACAGGTTTGAAGTACAAAGCTAGGAGGATAATATTCGTTTTGCGTAGGGCGAAGGGGTGCTCAATAGAAATGGGGAGACAAGGAAGAAATAGGAACTAAAAAACAAATATGACGAAGTATCTGCATGTTGCTTATCATTTCTAGTCATCTTGCAGGAGAAGGGAAAAATTATTAATCTGAGAAAAGGAACCACAATCAAAATACGTTTCATTTCAAGTTATAAGCCAATATCGTTTTAACTGTGTTGCAGGTGTCATAACTTAAGGGTGGGCATCCCGGTCAATCTGTAGACGTACTTCTACAGCTACATCTATACTCTGTAGTTCACAAAGTTGTGGGAGGCAGGGGGTGCTTTCCACCAGACCAAACTCTGTGTATTCCCAACAGCATAAGGGAAGGAAAAAAGACTTACAAAACAGTCATGAATGGAGCGGCTCTTCGCTGTACTTTCTCTATAACGTCAAATAAACCCTTGTGGTACGGGTCCCAAACGACACAGCACTAGTTTAAATTTGGACGTACCAGAGTTTTGTACACTATCTCATTTGTGTGTGTGTTACAATTCATAAAAATTAGACTCCTGAATAACAGCTTAGTGTTAGCTATACCTACGGCCGAAGTTATCTGCTAGTCCCATTTCATGTTGATTTGTACTGTTACGCCCAAATACTTAAGCGAATTCAATAACTGAATTGCTTACTTTTTTTTTACTGAACAAGCAGATTTTTTCTTTAATTTTTAACATTACCTTGCACTTGTTTCAATTTAGTGTAAGTTGCTACTGATCGCACTACGCCTAAATTACGCCAAGATCGCGTTGAGATTAGAAAATGTATCTCCACTTTTGCAGTGAAGATGACCTGCGTTTTAAACTTGAGTAATGCAATGACTACTACACTATTTTACACTTTATTTAATAGAGACACATCTACGTAAACAACAATTACCCATTGTTGTTCATCAACGTATGTTGTTTCAACATTTCACACAATGTTTGTAAACAGGGGAGCTCTTGTTTCATGGACAACTCGTTTACCTGATCTGATCCTACTTTATTTTTCCTGTTTGGATCATATGAATGTTCTTGTGTAGTAAACATCTCAGAGTCTGGACCCCGGAGTGAATGTGCTGCCCGAAATTCTCGCTGCATGCAACGTCTTTGGAAAAATATCTGAGTTGTCACATCAATTACGACATAGCTCAGAACGACTGGGAACGTCATCTTGAAATACTGTGTTACATGTATTCGCAGCTTGTGAAAGTGCGGATAAATAAAATTATTACAACTACAAACACAGATTCGTAAGTTCACCTGTTCCACTTTTAAATTTTTTTTAAAAAAAAGCTCATACCTAGCGACTCAGCAGTTTCAGTAGTGGGATTTCTTGTTTTAAAACTGCATCATCCGTGAAAACTTTTATCATCTCTGAAACACCTTGTACACAAGAAGCTTTGTATTGACTGATGCAGAGGATAGGTTGACATATAATGGTTTGCAGACGATGTTTCTGTCATCACTGAGACAAGAGTAGACTTAAAAAGAATATCGAACATTGATGAAGGAATCTTCAGCAGTCATTAAGATTTAAAAATCTACAGACATGGAACAGTGGTGTTATATAGCAGGAAAAGAACCAACGCGTGTTTGAAAAAATGGGCCCCCAATCTCGAAGTCACTTACTGGACGAATGTACTTCTGATAGCATCAGCTTATTAAAGCCTATGTTCGAAGTGTTGGACGGTGTGGATGTCAGACATGGATATTGGGCCCTGAAAAAATTAAGCTTGATTCTCTCGAAACCTGGTACCGTTGTAGAATTCAACAGAGCTGGTGAATCACGCAGTTTATGTCGTCACATTAGGACGATAAAATACTTTTTTTGTTTTTATTTATGCCTATACGCCTTTTAGACTTCGAAGTAATCAGAGGCAGCAGATGATTGGGAACAAGGAAAGGGAAGAAATTCAACCATGTCATTTTGAAAGAACCACCTTGAGTGATTTTGGGAAACCATGAAAAATTGGAATGACCCAACGGCGATTTGAACCCATGTCCTCCCCAATACAATGCACGAACGTTACCACTTACCCACCAAACTCGGTGACAGACAACATACAGTCTGATTGGTCATCCGTTGCACCATAACAAATTTTTAACAACACTACTTGAAGGTACGATATAAGGCCGAAACTTCAAGGCGGGCATATTTGATAAGGATTTTTTCATGCATGGAATTTGAATTATACAAAAAAAAAACTAAGAATGAAGGCCGAGAAAAAGACGAGATGCGAAAGTTACAGTAAATCAACATTAATGTGTTTTTTTTGTATTTTACTCAAGCCGCAACAAAATTGCATTCAAACTGAATTTGTTTTTACTCTTCCTTTCTCTAATAATACTAAATAAATGGCTCATCTCAGGGATTTTACAGTAGAGAATGAATCACATCGTACAAGAAACGAACTCCTCCAAAAGATTAAGGAAAATATTTTTCAATTATACATGGACCTATCACCCAATTTAAAATAAATATTAGTCATATTGGCGTTAACACTCGTTGTAGTCTGAGTTACAATACTACCACATGACTTAATGCAAATACGTCTTTCTTTAGCCAAATAACCAATGAAACAAAAACAATATTTTTATTATTCAAAATTTTATTTATGAACACACGAGAAACTTCTACTCTGTACTTAACTGCTACTAAACTTTTCTCAGAGGATACATGCAGAATTTAAAACGTCCAAAAACTCAGACTTATTGACTATGATTTAATTGTGGTCATCTGGACGTCCCAGATCCAACGGAGGCAGACAGATCCGTCGCCCTAGTCTAATCGCTATCGACAGCTTCGGTAGCGTAAAGTGTACATTGCTGAAGGTTGTCAGTTCGAGTCCGGCTGAGGGCATGAGTGTTTAATGTAAGTGTTGTGTGCGATGTTAGTAATAGTACGCCTGAATAGTCAGATAAATATTGGCAGATACATTATTATATACTGTAACATGACGCTCTGTCGCCACGTTACAAGGTGCATTTTTATTATATATGTCATAATGTTAGAGTAATTTATATAAATCTTGGGCGACCACCTAAATAGATTTTTGTTGTAATTTTATAAAGTACGCAAGATTCCAAGTGAGGACTATAATGAAATGGTGAACATACAGTGTATCTTGGTAAAGCGAATATTAAAGAATTATTGAGCTGTGCAGGCTTGAAGCTAATCGTGGTCTTCTGGAACCATGGTGACAAGAAGTCACGGATTTGGGGTTTGCCGGACCACACACTCTGCTCCCTGGGGACGGGCGGACAACAAGGTCACTCACCGGGCGGGAAATGCCTGCTGCCCGACACACGAATGAGCTCTCATCCCGGCGAACGCAGCCGAATACGTCCGACCTCTGTTAGATACGCTGGGCAAATCACATATCGGGGATATCACGTGACATTAGGTGCCGACCTGAAGATCCAATCCAAATGAGTGTATAACTTAAAATCCTGGGAATTTCTGTTATATGTGAGCTTCAAGACTACAAGGGGCGGAGCGAGAAGTTTCCTCGCGAGAGAGAAGAGCGACGAGCTTCAATTCGATCTTCGAGTCCATGCTACGCGAGTCTACTCTGAGGTTGACTTGGAAAGTTGGCTTCTCTCGCCAACTGCCGTTGTACGATTTCTGGCTGCCAGCTTGCCTTGCTGGAGCAAGCTTATCACGGCAACACAGCCGGTAATGCGATGACGCGCATAGTCAGACCAGAGATGCCTGTAGCCGCCTTGTGAGATAGCCTCACATACCGTGGGACCGCTCCAATCACCGCAGACATCAGACGCAGTACTACAACGGTAACTTATTACGACCAAGCCATCTGATTGTATATTCCGTGAAACAGAACCCTTAAACGACTTTGAGAGGATAGATCCATGTTCTCACTTTGTAATTGTAAAAACCCCTGAGCTAGTGGCATAATTTGCCAGAACTAGTTATTTTCGAATGATATATTGTTCATTCGTGGTGCCCATGATTGTCTTTTTAACTGTAAAGTCACAGTATTATGATGCCTCTGTCTGAGGTCGTCATAACTTGTATTTTTCATTGTTTCCAGTTGTCATTATTTCTTGCATTTTGATTCTGAGATATATTTAAAAGTAAATATACAATTGTTTGCTTGCTCATGACGGCTAATTGTACCTCTGAGCGTTGCTTTGATGATTTTTCCAATTTGTGTTAATGTTAACGGTAAATTCGCTCAGACTTGTAATCGCCAGTGATAAGAAAATAAATGTCATATTGTGACAATTTTTCCTAAATTCCAACTAACGTCGAGATTCTTGCAAAATTAATAAATTTTCACTCCTTCATAAAAATTAAAATTAAAAATCTACAATTATTAATCATAAAGGTATGAAATATAATTGTAACGTAGTTTGCCCACCAAGGCACCCACTATAATACATGATGATCATATGAATACGCTGAATGATTTTCTATATCACCCATGGCTTTTTTTCTTATTTTTGTTTAAAAAACTTTCTTTGACAGCAACACATGACATTCTTCCACACTTGGTAAAGCTCACATCTCTACTCATTTCCATGAGGGTTTTTTTTTTTTCACTTTCGAAGTGCCACAATTTTTCAAAACCAACTCACGTTCGAACAACTGAGGTAGCATCCCAAGAGCCTGAGTGGATATTGATTTCGTTGCTGATAAAATCGAGAATGGAATGTGTGTTAACAGTTTCCATTAATTAAATTCAATACACACGATATGTGTTTTTAGTGTTTAACCAAGATAAACCGAAATTTTTTCTTTGTTTCTGATTTTTAAAATTCTGAAATCATTGTCATCTGCTAAAAACCACAATGAAACAAACTCTGATCATTAATGGTTAAAGGATGTAAGTAAGTAACCAGGTCCAGAGAACATTCAGGCATTCACATGATAGGTATTGTTTTGCATTTTTTATTTTCTGTGAATAACGGAGAGTGGAAGATTGTAATCATATAAAGCCAGCTTTCAAGTGGCTGTGGGAGAGTTGTGCCGCCTGTAGTTGCCGCCGGGCCTCAATGAGCGAACCACACACGATCCTTCCTCCCGCTGGTAGTAAATACAGGGGTAGGAGAGCTCTGCAGAGGAGCATTTGTGGCAATCTGCAGGCCATTCAGCGCTCCGGATAAAAGACGAGTGTTTGCAGCGGGCCAATGAGCGAACTGGGCCACCCTGAATTACTGCCTCGGGGATTTCCCGTGCTCCTGCCCGTTACCACACACTCACACCAACGGCCGAATAGTGCTTGGCGAAAGGATTTTCCGCCGCGATGAACTGCGGACGTGCCTGGGGCCTTTTGCGAGGTGGTCTTCTTCTTCTTCTTGTTGCCATTAGGCCGAGAGGCCTTACGCACAATGGCCTCACACGTCTGGTCTTCCTTATAACACGCCTCCAACTGGACATCCTCTTTCCTCAGTTAACAACCCCCACCCCCACGGGAATCGAGCACCTCCCACAGCCTATGGCGAAACCGAGTATTTTATCATTGAAGTCTGAAGCCGTAAAAGACCAGTTCTCAAGGGAAACATTATAGTCACACATCGTAATCTTCCCTCTAACAGTTACAACGCAATCAAGATATCGCGGTGATAACTTCCAGCAAGTTCTAAGAGACTGGCAAAGTTTTGGGATGTACATCGTATCGTAACCGAAGCTCACGTTGTGTGTTCAAGGCATAAATATTGCAAGCATGTGAGGTATATGGTAATTTCTATATCATTATAAATCTGTAAGCAAACTACTTGTGACTGAGACTTTGAACGGCGTCAAGCAAAAACTACTGCAGAAGTTTGGATGGTGTTTTCAAATTTTGAGGGATAATGGCCCAGCTTAAAATCTGCGAAAATATTTTATGACTCGAGGAACGAAGTAAGAAATTACCGCCATTTAGAGATGGAAGCGATATGCGGCACAGATCACTCTGTATTTGAGATGGGCACTCCTCTCATGAAATACGCACAAAAGATCACATTACTATTTTTGGGGTTCTATTTTATTTTTTAACTTTATTATTTATTTTTTAAGTCTTCTGAAATGCAGTACATTAAAATAAACGGAAAACCTTAATCAGATATGGTAACCATAAGTAATATTTAATTTTCTTTTTGCTTTATAAGGTACTCACCAAAGATGACACTATACTTTGGTTTTTTACTTTAGTAATTTATTTCTTTAGTTTTCTTAGATATAGTAAATTGAAATAAACGGAATACGTTAATGAAACAACTACATTTTCGATCCGAGCGGTTAAAGCTCTGGCCTCGCATTCGGGAGGACGTGGGTTCAAAAGCTCTTCCGGGTATCCAGATTTGGGTTTTCCATGGTTTTCCCCAAATCACTCCAGGTGAATGCCGGGATGCTTCCTTCAAAAGTTCATGGCCGAGTTCCTTCCCGTTCCTTGTCCTCAGTCATTTCCCGCCTCTAATGACCTAGACGTCGACGAGGCATAAAGCCGTAAGTAAAAAATAAAAAAAAATACTCTGTAGGTTATGAAATCAGTAAGCGTAACTGAATTGGGATACTTAATTTAGGGTAAAATTTTTTGAACGTAATGCCTGTTTTATAATCTGATAATATTTTGGTGTTTTATTTAGTAACAACAATTAAAAATGTGATTTTTTAGTAACTGTTAAGAAAATAATTTTCATCGTTGAGATCACAGATGGAATTTCGTGCTTAGTGGTATAATTCTTATTCGTGGTTTAGGATAATGCTATTGTACAGTAATCATCTCTGTGTATTATAATGGAAAATTTTTCACTTAGCTTTAACTTCTTAGTTTTCATATATTATATTTCATATAAATATTAATGAAACAAAACAAAGTTTCGGACTTCAATATGAAAATGAATCCAACGTAATAACAAAGAGAAGGAAAAGTTAATATTTGGTAAAGTTACTAAACCCGGACCCGAGTCCATAAGTCGGACCCCCGCCTTATTTTGTTTGGATGGTGCTCTGTTCTAGCAGTATATATTTCAGCAAGTAGCTATCGAATGAAATGATGTGTTTTGATGTTTGCTAGATGTATTTTGATGTTTGCTAGATTGGACAGAGACAAGTTTCCCGTCAGTTATGCTATTAATGCTTTCAGTAAAAGGTATTTTTTTTACAGAGGTGCATTGAGTAGTGTTTATATAATGTTCTAGAGGCAAGATGTAATTTTTTTCACTGCAGTACCTTTGGCAAATAATACTCTGTATCACTATGTCATTTGTTTACTTTAATATCTACCCAATGCCTGAAACTGCAAAGTCAAAGACGTCCTAAGAAGACCCTCTCGGCGTTCCATAAGTCGGACCACCATAATTAATATTTCATCAATTTATTAAAGTGATTTGAAATACTGCTTCATATGGCCAAAACAAATAGGAACCTTCTCAAGAAAAGTGGTGATTTTTGTCGTTAGTGGAGGAACTTGTCGAGCTGTCTCTGTGGCCGACCCCTTTACAGTAGGCCAGACAGACGGCAATTTTGCCACGTTGTCACGCCTGGTATTTGTTAGGGCGTTAATGACCCCCCCGTTGTCGACGCGCCCTTAAACCCAAATAACAACAACAACAACAGGAACTTTTCAGCGTAGAAACGTATAACTTATTTATTATTAATATCAAAAAAAGCTAAATTCTTTTTGTTAGAGATATTTTTGAAAGTTTTTACTAAAAAAAATGAATTTACTAACTTCCGTCAGGCAAACTTTTTGAAAACTTATCAAAGAGCGAATTACATTCAATTTCAAGTAAAAACAAAAGTGGGGTCCGACTTTATTTCCTCTAGTGGAATATAAATGGGAAAGCATTTCTAGAAACACCAGGGACTGCGCGTGCGATGTTGCAAGTAGGTGTATAAATGGATTCGTTTTTTAGATCCTTTTTTCATTTTAAAGTTCCGGTCTTATAAGTAACATCTGTGTTGTCAATAGTGTCAGCGTTGGCAGATCTGCCATATGACTGTGCCGCTGGGATATGTTCGCCATCTGTGCATGTGGACATCAGTAGGAGTGGAAGAGCAAGTTATTTCTGGCTTGCGGTTAAGTAAGGTAGACATCGTGTATAGTGGTCTGTTCTGTTGATGCTGTGAGATTTATGCTGAAATAAGGTACAACGATGTAATAGGAGTATAGGCAGTATATGAAACAACAAACGAACGAGCTCAAGCCTTAACCAAAAATACTGGTGATTTAACTGAAGAGGCTTGGCCAAAGTTTAATCATCTGCTAGTACTCGGTGTGAATCAAATAAGCAATATAAAAAGATTTTCTATTATATTTTATGCGTCAGTGTGGTATATCTTAAGATATCATCTACAAACATTATTTGATAGTCTTTTTTTACCAAAATTTAGAAAGTTTAAAATTATTAGAGGTCCCAACTATGGTCTGCGGTCAATGGACGGAAGGTGATTTGATTCACAGATTAATGGGCAAATATTGGCTCAATAGTATCACGATTCACCCCACATTTCGCGGCGTTTTTTCTTGAGTTCTGAGACTGACAATTCAGGTAACTGTTTTCCGAGATAAATCTTAATCAGCGCAAGACTGTTCTTTAATATTTTTTTTCATAGTCACAGTATTAAAGTATTAAACAACTGAATGTTGTGGCCCGTCATCATATCATTATCTTCGTATGATGCCATAATCGATTCTGGGCGTAAACGGTTACCATGAAAGATGAATCCCCCAATGGGAATTGTAAAGATCAAGTGCAGTGGTTTCCTGTTGCTACTCAGTGTGTGTTCGTATGTGTTATTGTAAATTTCAATGGCTGTGATAGTGTGTGTTGTATGAAATGAGAGACGAAGAAGAGAGAAGGTGAAACACGGTGCTGGCCCATTCAGGCCTACTATTCAGAAAGAGCCGGTAATGCGTAAACGTCGAAGAATATCTTCAGCAGAAAGTATTTTTTTCTGATGGATTATTGAAGGAACTGTTAAGACAGTGCTTCAGTGATTATAACCAAAGAGAATGTGTTGAAAACTAATTTAAATTAGTGGCTCAGTTTATTAAGGTACATGAGTGGAGAACGAAATTTCACTAGTTCGAATACGAATTCCTATTTCGTTGTACAGAATACCATTGGAAGAATGAAGTAATAAGAAATTGAAAAGAGCGTCTACAATGAGGACTGTTTCATGAGGAAAATTCTAAATCTAATTAAAATTTAAGTCTGAAATGCAGGACATATTATTATGCATTTAGCATTTTATATGTGCCACACAATTCAGATTCAACCTCCATGCCAACATATCTAATCCAAAAATTGCACATAAAGTAAACTAAAAAACTATTACCTTCTACTTTAAAATTAATACTACAGTGTAAACAAGGAAATTATAAAATCTTTGAATGATTTAATTTATAAATGTTCTGTTTGATTCAAGTTAAGAAAAGAAATTCTTGCTTTAACTTTGCTACCAGAGACGAAGCTACGTTTGCATGCTAACAAACTAGATTTACTTTATTGTACAACTATTTTATCTTCACTATCTCCAGTAGCGTAACACACTTCTGAGTCTGCTAATCAATGTAACTTAGGTAGTTTAGTTGCCAGACATTCGTTCGTTGTAACAGACTACGTATCGTGCAGGACGGTTTTACATTTTGTAATTCAATAATGTTATATACCAACCACTGCACACGAAGTAAAATGCTGCATCAATATTAAACTCTCTGTGAGCTAGCGGTGCCTCTGATGTGAGTCAGGCAGATAACACGAAGCGCTCCGTGTTGGGCTGTTCGTCATTCGACACGTGCAGAAGAACTTCTTTCTCACATCGCCGTCGCTAGCGAGCAAGTCCCCGCATAATTCGCCGCTGTAATAAAGCGCGATAAATTCCACAAATTCCTCCAGCGACGACAGCTTTTAAGTGTCTGCTCTCAGTGTGGGTGTAGTTCATTTTGAAGCTGATCTCAGAAAGTAATATGTGCAGCCAGGGCATCCTCTACTGATAAATTCTGAAACTGCGTGAAAGACCTCTAATTCCTGTTACTATAGATACTAGGGTGTCCCTTATAAGGACAAAAAAAATTTATCTAAAACTGAAACGCATACCTTCTAATTCTTTTTAAATCACTGCAGCTTACTTACATAAGAAATTTTATCCTCCTACGATGACTTTAACCCGTGGCAAGTTGACCCGAACGTTTACGAAAAATGTTTATTTTGAGTATCACTTGATATGTAACTAAATCATTAAAATTTTGTATTATTCTGGGTTAACTATGAATTCCAGACAACAAAAAATAATACTTAATTTGTTAGTAAAACGAAAGTATTAAAATTATTAGGGGTATTTTCTTTTTAGAATCTCTTTTTTACGGTGCAAGTACAATTTTCGTTATTTTTGCTTGAAAATTGTTTCCGTTCTTCGTCGGCTGTAATTAAACCATGAAACTCATCAATTAATTTTACACCTCTTTCAATTATGTAGTTTAGATAAAATGGCATTATTTTAGCCTGTACAAAATTCGTAGTTTCTTCCTGAAGAACACTGTTTTAAATTTTCTCCAGAAAAAAACAAATGTTTGCTCTTCGCGGATGTAAATTCACCGTGGTTTTTCTTAAAACAAAATGTAGGCAAGCATTGATCAAGTTGCTAAAGATACAAATTAATGTACATACAAGACAGCTAATTTTGTATACCATACAAAATAGAGCAGGATATTTCTGCCGTCAAAGGAGTGTACCTTGCTACAAAGTCAAAAGTACTCTCCTTTTCTAAATTACGTACCATTTTGCGTTCCTTGTTTAGTTTAGGTTTAAAACATAGGAAACTATCTTGAGTGAATAAATGGCCTTCGCCAATCATCACGCTTGAAGCACTGCACGAGGATACCTTATTTTCTACATCACAAAATATAACTCATAGCTCAATTAGTTCTTTGTAGTCGTCTCTCACGAAAGAATGTTGTTTTAATTTAGCCAAATAGAAATGCAACAATTACTCAGTTTGTGTGTCATTGAAATATTTTTTTTCAGAGTACTTATATATACTTGATGCAGTCTTGCAAAAAAGTATCAACTTTCTTTCTAACATTTGCTCCAGAAGTACCCAGGCACCATTGAGACGACCTATGTTAGATGCAATTGTGTCACAGCTCATTATCTGCACTTTATCACTTACTCAGAGCATTCATAACAACTTCATCTTGGTGTTTATAACAAGAATTATTCCCTGTTACGAAATGTAATTGTGAGATAGATTGGCAGTCGTTCTTCTTTGGAACGTCTTACTCCCAAACCAGCCAACAAATCGCCATTCCACTGAATGGTCACTACTTGGGACACGTCATTTTAAAACCAGTTATTATAGCTTTTGCTCATTCCTTCCTCGTTTGTGTCCTCATTCGTTGAATGGAACACTTGTTTAAATAAAAATCATCAATGCTAAGTCTAAGTGCCTCCACGATAACTTGAAGAACGTAAGTTGAATCTCTTACACTTAACTGACATCTATCCAACGCAGCTATTAATTTAGGAGTAATGATATCTTTTTTTCTTCGCTTTGCAGCAGTTCCTAATTGTATTATTTAGGGTGGGTTTGTTAAATGTTTTTCCTGACGTTCTCCGGAACTAAAAAATGTGTCGTTGAGTAGTTCAGATAGCACCAACGAATCATAGGATGCTGAAGAGCTTGACTACTCACTGGACAACATCTATTTAAGTTTTTTTCTCTCTATATATTTTCATTTGTTTTACCCTTTCTTCTTTTTCTGCTAGTTTTCTACACACACCAAGCAGCCTGGTATCACTGGCTCGTTCTGTCGCTGTAAGAAGATTTTACTTTCCTTTGTTTACATCCTTTCGAGGGCATAAGCGTGTGCAGTACCACAAAAATTTTTCAATTCACGTTTGAAATCCTCTTCCCTTCACTTATAAACATCCAGAGATTTGCTTTCATTCGTTTTAAGCTGTCTCCATTTTTCAGAATATAATGCACTCCTGTACAGCGACATTGCTGCTTTCATGTATAGTCAATTAAAAATGAAACTAATAACACTCCTGCAAATTGGTTTTTTGCCTTTCCTAATAAGAAATATGCTATTTTTGGCACTACCTATTCAAGAACTGTAATGACAGTAACAATAACGTGGGCGCGCACCACTACACTTGCGTAGCTTATATGAAGATGAATCGGTGCAAGTTGGTACGGGTTACAGTTCTCAGAATGGCATAAAATTTTATTTGTGAGTGTTTTATGGTAAAATGAAAAAATAGGACCTATGCGTCAGAAAATTTTGACTTTGAAAATTAAGGGACACCCTAATAGATACTTTAGAGAAAAGTAACCAAACTCGGACCCGGGTCCCTAAATTGGAGCCCCACTTGGGTTGTGCTGCATTATGGCAGCATATCTTTGAACATGCGGATATCGAAACAAATTGTGTATTTTGAAGTTGGCAAGATTGGATAGAGACAAGAATCCCGCCAGCTACGCTAATAGTGTTTTCCGAAAGGACGAATGTTTATACAGAGGTGCATTAAACAGTTTTTTTTTTATAGTGTTCAAAAGTGATAAAGTAACTATTTGTTCCCTGCAGTACCTTTGTTAAATATTATTCTGTATAACTGTGTCATTTTATAATTTTAATATCTACCCTAAATTCTTTTTAAATGCCTGAAACTGCCAAGTCAACGACGTTCTAAGTATGATCCTACGGTACGGCCTTCATTAAGTAGGACGCCCGTAATTCAAATTAATATTTCATCAATTGTTAAAGTGATCGGTAATGCTGTTTCAAATGGCTGAAAAAATTAGAGGCATAGGTGACAAAAAATGTCGATTTTTGTCATTAGTGGAAGAATAATATAATAAATGTAAAATAAGATAAATTGTTTATACCACATTGAAAAATATTAAAATATTATTTTTAATTTTAATCAACGTTTCCGATTCTTTTGCATATTTTCTTAACATTGATCCGATTTTAACTTCATTTTTTTTTCTCGGAGACAGTTATTACAAATTTTTGGTATAAAATGTCTATGATCAGATATTTATTAAGTTTTGTCACGCAGATCATTTTAAAACAAACTGATGAAAAATTAAATCAAAGACAAGTAAAATAAAACAAAAAGGAACTTGGATCCTTTTCTCTAATTAGGGAATGATGAAAAAGTGTGGTAACAATAAAATGAAAAAATCTGTGAGGTGGCTCAAAATCACTTATATTAAAAAATGATAGTTTTGCTGTCCGGAAAAGTTGTGACCATAAAAAAGGGCTATTAATTTCGGTTAAACATTGTAATATAATGAAAAAAGGGAGCGGCCACTACGTGCGAATTTAATCATTATTAATCAATCATAACATTTTTAGTACAGGTTGTATTGGCGTATATAATAACAAGAGAAGTTTTTTTAAAATCAAAAAATAAGAGACATTTTGTTTGATAACAAAACAGAAAGACATAAATTTTCATTTATTGAAAGTAAATTTACAGTTTAATATTCAATTATGGGTACGAGATTATCCCAAACCTAAATTGTTTACGGGTATCACTGGCAATTACTGTTTTGTGCGAAGTGTGATCAGTTATAGTCTGTTGATACTCATTGGAAAACACAGAGGTAAAGGCTGTCAGCTAGAAGTGGGAAGGTCTCACCAAGGCAGCGAACGGTGATAACAGGAGTTTTGATAGGGCAGGAGGGAATGTGGTGGTTCACACTCTTCGTGAATTGCCAGGTCCTATCAGGCTGAGTTGCTCTCTGCAAGGTTCGAACTGCTCTATTGTTCTCGATATCCCGAACGAGAACTGCGACTAGACTCGATGCTGTACCACCCCACCGACTAACTGTATTCTGCATTTCATAAGCTAGTTTGCTGCCACGGAATAAATTTACTGCTCCCGTCTAGATACTTAGTTCCTGGTGAACATTTTTAGGAGTATTCCCACCAATTTGGTCACGATTCCATCCAGTCGGTGTTGTTGAAAATTGTGAAGTGATATTGTTGGTTTTGACGTCATCGATGCTACATTTACAGACTTGTTTTGGGAGGTCATTTAGCGAAGAAAACGCTCGGTCTATTCCAATAATTTCAAGAACGATAACCGCCATGTTTGTTTGGATCACGTATCTATCCAATCCTAACCCCTGTCGAGAACCCTCAAATTTATCATATTCCCAAATGACTGTACGGCAAAACAGACAAATATTCAATACAAATCTCTTCAAGTGTTTCATAATTTTACTTCTCTATCTGGCTGCTTATGAAAAAGTTGCCGATGTTTCAATTCGATACAGACTTAGCTTTTTTGAGTGACCACACACACAGAAACTTTAACCGGCTTTTCCAGCTAGACACTTGATTACACTTGCGAGTTTCGTGTTCATTGAGAGACAGTGGTCTAGATAGAAACTACCGATTTCTCGGTATTTCTACCGATATGGAGTCTGTCCTAGTCAGTCACACCGAAATGTAACCATCTTTCTACGGTTTCTGAGAATAAAAAGAAATTTTCCTTAATTTTTTCTCCCGATTTTACATTTTCAGGTTGGCAACCCATTTCGTTTATCTATTACGGGGAATTATTCGATCGATTATATGATAGGTAATTAGTTACTTTTTGCAGAATGTTCCGTATATCTTTTGGATGCGTTTGTGTCCTACATTATCAACGTTTTTAGGGGATCCGCTTGTTCGCTTGTTTATATTATATTGGTAGCCATTACCATAAACACATTTGTTAATAAAACGTACATGCATGTTATTAAAGACAATGTGATGAGCAGTGCAGTAAGAAGCAATGCGCCGTATATGGTGAATTATTTGCATTCAACGTGTGTCGAGATATTCCCACAGTGAACAACCTTGGTTAGGTCAACCACCCGCAGCTAATGAAATAAGTCTTCCAAGAGTTAATATCTTTTTGTTAAATAACTTAATAAATGAATTGCAAATTACTAATTCTGTTGTTTTCGATATTTGATTATGTTTTACAAGTATTGACTAGTGCTTATTCATGATATAAAATTTTTATTAACAAAATTCGGCTGTTAGTTTGACGTCAAATTGGTAAGTCTTTGAGTTCCAAGTCTGGTGTAAAACTGATAGAAATTCTTCGAAAACATATCTCGCCCAGAAAACTGTGGTTATTTGGGTTGTATTTTTTTTATATATATATATATACCGATTTGGGGTCAAATATACAAATATTAGCGGAAAAATCTACAGATTTCGCATTTTGACGTTCATGACCCCTGCTGAGAGGTATATATACCTGGACATTGCCGTTGCCTGAGAGTGCCCCGACTTCCCACAAAGTTTATATTATAACAACACCATATTTTTCACGAGCATCTGGTTTTTCAGAAAAAAAGGAGAAAGATGTAAAATTATCATTAGCCCCAGATCATTTTTAATATTATTTAATTACTTTGCATTTATAATTTATAAATTTTATTAAAGTTTGTAACTTGATTTGTAATACTGTTGAATTTCCATAGACTGTAATTTGTTTAGTAAATCGAGTTAGCATAGTGTTGTTATCTAAGTTATGTAACAATCTTTGATGCTGGGCAGCACAATTGTGCCGGCAGCGATTGTTGATTTGGACGTCTGCATTGTAGTATTGCAGGCCGCGAGGTAGTTTAGTAAATCGAGTTAGCATAGTGTTGTTATCTAAGTTATGTAACAATCTTTGATGCAGGGCAGCACAGCTGTGCCGGTAGCGATTGTTAATTTGGACGTCTGCATTGTAGTATTGCAGGCCGCGAGGTAGTTTAGTAAATCGAGTTAGCATAGTGTTGTTATCTAAGTTATGTAACAATCTTTGATGCTGGGCAGCACAGCTGTGCCGGTAGCGATTGTTGATTTGGGCGTCTGCATTGTAGTATGGCAGGGCACTCGTCAGTGTGTGTGTCGCGACGCTCGGAGAAGGTTGTTTACCGCGAGCATAGGCTCACTGTATACAACCTAAAATAGCTTGTGCAATGTATCTAAAACTTTTTTCACTGTAACATAAATACTATAGAAGTTGTGTCATGGAAAGACATTATTAAATTCACTGGTATTTCGACCAAAACAGTGAGTTTTTCATTTCCAGAGCATGTCAAAATACCTCTCAATTTGTTTATTCGAGCTAACGGCTTGCATGTGTTGAATGAAAACTTGGGACATTATCGTCTAAATACGATGCCTTAATCCACTAACGGAGTGGTTAGATAACAATTGGCTGACCATTTTGAGGATAAATGGTAGCTTAACTAAACTGACGAGTAAGCATTGCCTCAAGTAAAAAACCAGTCAAAAAATGTTGGGTTAGTAACAGAACTGCTAGCGTATTTACGTTAACCTAGCGCTTTCTCTGAGAAAGATGATACTTGGTTTTAGGAACCAATTGTGATTTCACTGTCAGTTCTACGAAACGCTTTATACTCCTAAGCGGTTGGTACTGATTGTATTAAGTCAAAGATACTTAATTTTAAATTTAATTTAATTTTAATTACAATGGAGCGCGCGCTCCGGTGACAATTTCCCTTTATACCCACTTTTCCCCTTTCCTGCACCCACCTATATTTGCCCCTCTATAAATTTCAACTTTAAATTCTTTCAAAGTTTTTGGTAAATTATTCATCATTTCTCTGGGTAACTTATTCCAATCCCTGACCTCCTTACCTACAAAAGAGAATATTCTTACACCCAAGTGTCTGAAATCAAGTGCCAGCTTGTGGTCATGGTCTTGTTTACCCATTAATAACAATTTATTGCAGTGGTTAGTGAGCTTGTAGCAGTATTTCGAGATGATAATCATTTTTGAAGCAGATGTACTGAAGTACGTATGATGCAATGAACAGCAGAGGCAGTGTAGGAATCCCCTGGGATTTGTAAGAAATCTGCAAATTTATTAAAGATAATTTTAATATGTACAGCACATATCCCCGATTCCCGTTTATGAAAGCCAAAAGCTAATCAGGCAGTGACAATATTTGAACAGTTGATGTAACTGGAGATAGGTACGAATTTATATATCATTTCTTCGTATATACGCAGCAGGAATATACATAGACACACTGGCCCACAATAACTTTCCCTAAAATTGTCCAAATACTTTTGAACACGCCATATGATAGAGATTATTAAAAGCAAATAAAACTGAATTATGAATAAATTTAAAATGCTTGGATGCTTGTTTTAATGTATCAGTACAGATAATAGTTTTATTTCGCTTATTACTTAGAAAAAGATGTAGAGAGAAAATATTTATGACTACTGCTATGTAGATCAAAAGACTAGGTATGTTTAATCTTTATAACTGTTAGAAACCCACCTCTCCATTTATCCTGGAGATGCGTGAGCAAAGTTTTCAGGCGTGCGTTTCGTTGGACAGATCCATGATGACATCTGATATGGAGTAGTAGAACCATCTTCTTTTTGTATATAACTTAATGAATAATCCACTTTGAGTTTTAGTCACGAGTTCAGTTGGTAAATGCTTTGTAGCTTTAGGCACCCAGAAATACGAGTAACTACAGTTTAAACGACTATAGCTTCGCCTGATGTATGGAAAGATACATAATGGCTGAATTATGTATATTAAATCACAGATGCAACAGACCAAAGCGTTAAAACTTGGCATACACATTTTAAAACGGAGTGCATTCGAAATTTTTTATAAATGAAAATAAATACTCCAGCAAGCTCATACGTTAGCCTTTACCATTAACCTTAATAAGCATCATTGCTAAGTAATTTTCCAATTTTCGTGAACTTAAGCAATATTATGCATGTATCTCACAATTTTATACAAAACACAATAAGAGACATGAGACAGGGTTTCCTACTAATAGCAGTCCCATAAATTAAGTACATTTACGTCTGAGAGAGATACGAAGCGATAAATTGGAAGTTTGCATATTTTTTCTTTGAATGTGTAGTGTTTTGATGGATTAAAATGGTTTAAATGAACTGTAAGTTGAATAAAAGCAGTATAGTGTCTAAAGTTTCAAGTAAAAGACTAATTAATTATGTTGCGTAAGCCCAGGGGCGGCCCTAGGGCGGTGCGATCCGTCATATGGGGGGCGCTAAAAATGCAGATCGTCTAAACAAAAAATGAAAAATAAATTCTGTAATAACCCAGCTTGCTGTCCACATATTATTTTTACGTATTAATCATCCAGAAGAGTTTGTAAATGTAAGAGCTTCAGCTGAATGCGTAGTCGTATCTCGTCATAGAATCGAATCATCTTGAGTTTCCACCAAGTCAGTTGGAGTTACTCGATTAAAGAAAATCACAGCTCGTCTCATAATTAACACTCTCCAGTGCCGCGCCGCGCCTCCCGCACCTGTTTCCTGCCTTTTCTGCTGTAGCCATGGTGTTCATTCGCATGAGGGTGTAAGTACAGATTATGATTATATTTCAAAATGGTTGCTCATAGACTCTGCAGCCAGAGATGAAATAATTATTCGAGGAACGAAAAAATCCAAGAAAAAATCATCGACGTCATTTTTCAAATACGCATTTTAAAATAATGCCAAGTGACAAAAGAAGATGGCTTGTTAACTCTAAATATGCAGATCAAGTATACTGTTTTTACTATTTATTCGATAGTTGGTCTCAGTCTTATTTGGTAAAAGAAGGATTTGATGACTGGAGCTACTTATCTGACCGTTTCAAAACTCACGAAACTTCCTGGAATCACGAGCATACCATGCTCAGTTGGATAGAAGCGTTGTTCGATTAAATAACATCAGTGTAAGAGAGAAGCCTTTGTAAATACTCATTGAAGACGAAAAATCACGGTGGGTTGCTATCCACGAATGAATGATGTCCAAAGTACTCTTTTTAACATGCAAAAATTTCTTGTTCAGAGAAAGCTTTTGATCTGAAACACTAAATATTCTTAATAATGGTAACTTCCCGTCATGATGGAACATCTCCACCGTATTGCTAATAAGGAGACTAATGTCTATTATTTTTGCAAATGGATTCAAAACTAATAAAGTTCGTAATAAAATTTTGACTATAGTTTTTTTTTGTTCTTTGTTTTTTCTTTTTTGCATTCGTTACTGAGGCCAAACAGACAGCTCAATGCGATTCTCATGATTCTTTCAATGTATTAGTTTCTCCAGAGTACATTGTTGCTATTAACTGTGATCACAAGAACACTACAACCACACACACAATACTTAAACACCCATCCCCTCGGCCGGACTAGAACCGGCGACATTTGGCACGTGGAGCCAGCACTCTAGCTCCTACGCTACCGAGGCCGGCGACTATGGTTAAGCCACCTAAATTCTATTCCGTCATACTGAATTGAGCTCCTGATGTTAGTCACGTAGAAACAATTATCTTTAAGATTGATTTTGTTGACACTAATGAAGACTGAGTCTAAGTGCGTGAATGTTTCGTTGTTTACAAGCCGGTAAGTGACTCTTCGGTACCTGAGAGCTGGATTCACTGGCCAATTTATCGATGATACTTTCCAAAAGTCAGATTTGGATATGAGCGATTGTGTAGGCGAAAGATATGACAATGGATCCAATATATTAGGAGGAAAGAAAGGTGTACAGAGCAGAATTCTGAATTAATATTTTCGAGCATTTTTTAATCCATGTAGCTGTCATTAAATTTGGTAAAAGCAGATGCCACCAAAACATCTGTTAAATCGGTTTCCTCGTCCGGATTTGTTTAAAGAATATTTGTTCTATTCTCTCGATCATTCAAGTGATGGGAAGTGATATCCAAGCGCTTAGAAGGACCGTCGCCAAAAAAAATTGTGAAACTTATTTGGAGAACAGAGTTTCTAGCCTCGCTGCAGTTCGTTATAATTGCTCTGTAATGCGTGACGTCCTTCAGTTGTAACAACAGAAGCCTTGTCCCTGAGCCAGATTACAGAGTAATTTCAGTTCATAGTTACAATCGTGACTTGGTACATTACTTTGCTTCTAGTAAATTTGTAAGCTGGGCGATGCAGAATGAGAGAGGATTTATGAAACGCTTCACAATTGCTGTAAAATATCTCGCAATTTGAGAAACAGCACCGGAGTTATTCGTCTGCTCTGATAACAGCTAGAAAAATTGTTTCGGAGACTGGGATGCATCCAATTACTAGGCCAGTCGTATCCTGAAGAAAGAAGGGATTTTTTGTGTAAGAGGCCGTTGATGAGATAACAACAGATCCAGAAGACATTTAAAAAGAACATGTTTTAGCATATGATTGATAAAATTGAGAATGCGTTCGTCACTAACATTGAACAACAATCCAAATTTAATGATACAGGTTCGTTCTCACATAAAAATTCAACTTATGAAACGAAATGGTTGGCAGGATATATTTCCGAATGTGTGGACAGCACTCCAAATTTTAATAACCATACATGTAACTGTCGCTAAAGGAGAACGTAGTTTTAGTAGATTAAAACTTATCAAAACATACTTATGCTAAACTCAGACTCAAGATTGACTGTCAGATCTTGCAATTTTATCTTTATAAAATAATACTGCCCAAGAGCAAAAGTAAGGAAAGTGTAAATCTAGTCCTTCCAGATAATATTTTATTTCCTCATTTGTTTGTTATAAAAAATAATTTTAAAATTTATGAATTTGACGTATGTGTGATGAGAGCATTGTGTACATCATAGTAGCTTAAGTAAATCATTTCAAATAATGTTTGAAATTGTTTATTTAAGCTACTATAACACTATATATTATATAGTGTTCCTTTTGACTGCGGTTGCTTCTCATTCAAACCGCTGCTATTATGTACTAATCTTTCTGAGATTTGAGTTGTTATTAATATACCGTATAAAGAAAGCGAGCAGAAGATCTGCACGCAGCTTTGCTCGAGTGGAATTCATAACGCATCCGTATAAGTTTTCATATTGGAATCAAACGGGAACTACTTTTTAATCGGGATAAAAGTAAATATCGGATATATTATTCCAAATTTTATCCAAAGCCGTTCAGCCATTTCGACGTGAAACAGTAACAAACATCCAAGCAAAAAAACTTTTAACATTCATTATATTAGTAGGATGTAAAATGTATGTTTTCTTCAGTCTGTCTATATGGACACAGTAATCACGAATAAGCGAATGCACATTTGGGGTGCCACAATAATATCTAGCACCACCTGAAAAACTTGCTAGGGTCGCCCCCGTGCAATCCATACTGTTTTAAGTGTAATTTTTTATTATTTCAAAACGTTTAACGCAGTAAATATGTTGTCAAATCCTTGTAAATATCTTTTACATACATTTAAGGGTGTGTTCTAATGATTTAAAGTAATTTTCTACCAGTTTAATTTGTGTTTATGCAATTTCTGTTATTGGAGCAATTGCAAGCGCTTCAGAGGCGTTGGTAGGCGCTTTTAATGTTATCCGGGATATCCTACGAGTAGAATGCTTATTTAAGCTCAAGAATATCGCAACCGGACAAGCTTGATCGAAACAGTACTAAGAGTAATGCTGCATATTTGTTATAATGTGCTTCAAATGTTCATAAAAACATCTGATGTCTTGTTTGTGTATGTTTTGATAAAGTGATTTTCGACGAAATAAATGTACAGTAAAATGATTATCTACGATATTGTTATTCGAGAAATTACCTGTCATTAAAAAGTACAAGAAGGTTAATAATATACTTTGAAGGGACTATAGACCTTGTGACATGCTGTCACATACCATTAGCCCACACCCAGTCCTCAATAATTAGTATAATTTTAGTTTCATTACATTTAAATTAACTTTTTAGGCTTTTAAAGATTGTTGCCTACGCCATTAACAATGATGTATTGTTTGATTTCTGGGAGTCCCTTGTTAACAACAGGGCGTGACATTATTGTTATTCAAGGACAGACTTGCTTGCCGAGCGAGAGGAAGTGATCTATAAATCAAAGTCGTTATGAAGCAGCAGAATAGAATATTTGTGCTGGGACGAAATGCCTTAGACAGTATGAATAAACTAGATAAAATATATAATAGTTTAGCGGTTTCCTAGGAAGTTGACTGATTAGGAAAGTACAGTCTTTGACTTTACTTCTGACCGCCGGTGAAAAATTCTATCACTCTTATTTTGCACAATCTGGCATCAATGTCATCCCAGGCAACAGTAACGCAATACTGGCTCCGCCTCCTCGCAATTTCATTGGTGGATATTTTATTCAGAGCCATCTATACTGCAGATTTTTCATTTCCTTAAGTCAATGCAGGAAACAATTGGCCAACAGGTAGGAATTAAGCTCCTCCCACTGACGATTCTTATTGGCTGAACAGTTCATCATCCTACCATTACATTTCTATAATACTTTACCAAAATTCAGATCTTGAAACGTTTGCCAAAAGTTCTAATTAACGGGATTGCATTAAAGTGAGGCAGGAAACAGGCTCAATGCTGTATATTACTACGGTTGATTAGCATAAAACTATAACGATAAGATTGTTATACTCATTTTGATAATTCCTTCGAATAATATTTCACTCATATATCTAGTCAGTCCACAAACCAAGGGATAATCATGTTCCATGAGGTAGAATTTTTAGTACTACGAAACTACAGAAACAAGAAATTATTTCGGAAGTGTCTCTCTCCAAGATGGATTGAATGAAACAGTCTTCCTACGCTGCGTTGTATACGCCTATTCGAGGAAAGTAGCACCGAGCTTGCAGTGGTCCTATGGTTAGCGTTCTGGGTTGCTGAGCGAGCGGTTCCGAGTTCAAATCCAAGTAGTTCTTATTATTATTTTTTTAAATTTAGAAATCTATCTTTACTTGTATTTTATTTTTAAGCGTACCGAAACTGCACAGTGCTTATTAGTATAAGGTATCCATGATTCTTTCCTAACTGCGTCAGGAAATAAGATAAACATCTGCGAAACTACCCAATGTTTCGTAACTAATAGCTGACGTAAGCATGAAAGATTTGCGGCAGCAGAACTGACGAAAATCTACACGGGTTTCAAGCCGCGCCGAAATCATATCATCTGTCCCTTTTCAAACGACACACATGTTTCCAATATATTTATTTCACAGTAGAACGATCACCGCGTTTCAGAAAGAAATAATTTACAAGAGGAATTATTGCTCTCTTTGTAGGTGGATGATAATGATTATGCACTATATAAATAAATGAGAGTAAATATTAGCACCGCAACAAATTAAACGACCATTGTCACTAAAAAATTTACAACCAGATTATTATCGTAGGACAAAAATAAATTCTTTTATAACTGGTATAAGTAATTAAAGTTAATTGAGAATCGGGCTTAAAGACAGGGAGTTCTTAAATGACCGTTTTTCCCGTTTTCTACAATGCTGTTAGTTGTTGACACTATTACTTCATGATCTTTACAGCATTGGGATTTATTAAATACTGGGTCTAAATGCTCATTACTTAACAAGGCGTGAAATTACCTGCGTTATTCTTTGTTTGGAATAACATAAATAAATACAAGCATTTGGCGAATGAGGATGTCGCCGTTCGCGTGATTGTTCTTTAGTCTCCGGTATAAAGTGGAACGCTCAAGTTTTGTCACCCGTCATAATCGACTCCATAATCGCCTAGGTCTCAAGGATTCAAACAAACACAGTCTACCGGTAAAGTAAGGTTGATGATGTCTAAAGACCGGAAGACCGAGCGTGGCGTGTGAGCGGTAACGTTCCGGCTCCAGGCAAATGCTGGGACGATTCTTATAGAAGGCCATGGCCGTTCCCTACTGTAATAACTTCAACATCGATGAAACGTAAAGCAATAAACAAAAAAATAAGGATAGGGAGAAGGTAATGTTAATCGATTTCAAGCCAGCTGCGACCTCGTCAATAAATTTAAAAATTCTTATGATTTTACGCCTCGTCGATATAGAGGTGATTATTGGCTGGATAGGAGTAGTGGCAAGGATTTCGGCCATGCCCTTGTAAAGAACCTATTCCGGTATTCATATGGAGTGATTTGGGGAAACCTTGGAAACCACAAATATGCATGGCCGAACTTGGATTCGAACCATTGTCATTTACAGCAACGACCAACGTGTGTTCCGAAATGGTAATGATGTAGAAAAATAGATATTTGTTCAACCTCTAAAACTGTAAATAAATTAATTTGATTCTTTATCTATGAATGCTTGGGAGACGTTACTTTTTGTATTGCCCTCATGCAGTTAACATGGATTCCCACCGTATATTCAATTGCCAGCTGTAAGTTGGATAATTCTGAAACCAACAAAAACTTTTGCCAAATGTGCTGCTCGTGTTAAATTATTACATGCATTATTTACGTGTTATAAAGGTATTCTTCCTTGCCGAAGGAAGTAGGAAACTTAAAACTTTTTCCTGGTAAGCGTTGCCATATTTACTTTCTGCGATGTTGCCACGATGTTCTGCCTAGTAGTCGCAGCGCTGTAGCAATTTCCCTATACCAGAAATAGTGTCTCATAGCTGGACACACACATAAGCGAAATGAAAAATTATTTATGTTCCAGTCTCATCTAGAATATTTTCATTTAACTGATTACTTCTCTTGCAACAGTTCGATTCTGTATACAGATTACTATTCAATCACGGATTGTTGTATCTATATGTATATTTTTTCTGTGGTCATATAATTTATGAGGCACTAGATTCTATGAGTCCAGGTGTCCTAGTGGTAACGCGCTGGGCTGTCAAAGTGCTGGTTCTCGGTTCAAGCCCAGGTGCTGTTATTTTTTTTTTTTCATTCTTTATTTCCTTTTCACTTGTTGCAAAATACATATCATATAAGTAAGTTTATATATATTTCGTGGTCAACTGGAACAGTGGAAATGAATCATAAAATTAATGTTTGGCTGAAATGGGAAAGTGTCAACGCATGATGCGTGAGTAGGAACTGAAAGCCAGTTTTCCAATAAATTTAATTTAACCATTACGATTTGTGCCACTCAACTTAACCAATTTTTTTCTAGTGCAAAGGCGGGAGATTGATAATTGGGGCAATGATGGCTGTTTAAAAATAAACAAGGACCTAAATCAAACTAATGTGCGGTTTTTGTAGCTAACGTTCCTGGTATTAGCAAGCAAACCAGAATTGAAAATGTGAGTAGTTATTCTTCGAAAACAAAAAATCATCATTGACGAATAACATGCTAATGCTGCTCCTACTAGTGATCAGTAATGACATAATTGATGTATATCCTCAATATAACGACATGATAACCTTGTTTCCGAAATCTGAAATTGCAAGAAAGAAACAGGAAATTTAACACTTACACCGTATTAATTCACTGACCACCCCAACCTGCACATGCGATGGAAGCAGCATATGCGAACCCAACCACCTCCTCTTTGCCTGCAAGGAAAAATGGCGGGAGAGCACACAGCTCATTCAAGAACTTGTGGGATTAGGAATACAATTACCAATAAACGTTACCCACCTCCTGGCTCTGGAAGATGTTACCATCTATAAAATAATAACGAGGTTCCTGGAAGAGAACAACATCAAGATTTAGTGTTATTGTTTTGATCTTGTAATTCTGTAATCACATTGTATATATTATATTTTATATTATATTTTATATTATATCATACTATATTTTAACCACGTTGTGTACAGAGTGAATGCGATTGCGTTGTTATATTGTATATTGTATTGTGGTCTAGATGCGGTATGACTGTGGAGTGACGCTCTGTGTTGAAATGTGTCACATTTTTGTGTAAACATTATACTCTAATTGTATTGTTGTGATGTGTGTGAGATTGCATTGTTGAATTTCATATTATACTATGTTGCGGTATGGCTGCGGTATGTCTGTGCAGTGGTACCGAGTGTTGAAACATGAATGCCGTATCTTTGTGTGGTCAAATTATGTTTAATGGTATTGAATTGCTTATATATACTATAGATGTAATTGTGTCTTTATATTGTGTATGATACCATATCACAGTTTGGCGTTGGCTTTGGATGTGTTATCAATGGTGAAAATAAGTGTATTCCTATTTCAGTCTTATGCTGCTATTGATCACTGATGCAAGTATTATAATGATATGAGGCTGGCTGTAAGGAGAATATCCAAATGCCATTAAAATAAAAAATAAAAAAAAAAAAAAAAAAAAACAGGAAATTTGAGGAAGGAGGAAAGATAATGCCAGTCTCGTTATAAGTTGTTGTTACCTCTCTGGTAATCCAGAAAGAATGTTACTGTAAGTGGCTCAGATTCGCGGGTGCCATGCTGATCCCGGAAGCTAGTGCGGTGTCTCGCGGTTCCACGGTTCGAGTCAGGCCGCAGGCAAAAGTGGTTTTATGAGTGTTTTTCTTGTGTTGCCTGTAAACTGGGACAGTGAAAACATATTATACACTTAATGAGAATCAAAAGCTACACATGTCTGCATGTATCTACTAAGCAATCCAAATTCGTTTTTGTTGTTATTCTTTAGTAAAGTCATTATTATTGCAATGGCTAGGAAAAGATTAGTTTTTAAGCAACGGAAAAAAAAAAAAAACGGCCACGGTCCTTGAGAAAGGGCAATTCCACATTCCTTTGAGCAATTTTGGATTTTGTTTTTTCTATTTAAACCCACATTTTGATGGCTGGATCGTGAATATGAATTGAGTACTGTCTAATGACACTGATGAACTTTACCCTTCATCCAATTCGTTCGGCTATGAATTAATGTAAACATATGATTTGTAATTGCATCTAAACATAACTGACAATCATTTTTTAAAGTGAGGTTCAAAATTTTTTGCTATTAATAGATCAGTCAAGCATCCGTACAATTCAATCAATGAAACAATACAGTTTCTGATCCATCATTCAACCAAAATATTATTGGATTAATTTCCTATTCGTTTGCTGAATAGTAACGCAATCAAGATTTAATTTAGAACTACTGGTATCTTTATGTATTGACATATTAACCTGTTGTACGCTAAAGTGATGCTAAAGTCAAACACAATCCGTTTCAGAATACTGAAATGAGTAAGAATCCAGTCTTACAGTACAAATCAGGATACTGGATGTAAATTCATTTAGCCAAAGTTTCAAGCAAGTAGTTTGTTTCCTCATAGTTGTAGAAGAACGATAGTCAGGATATGGACGTCGTAACATCCACGAGGAAGAGGAGTGGTTTTATAAATATCCTACGTTTCAGTTATTCTAAGCTATCAGTTTCTAAATTTCTGAAAGATTTTGTCCTAAGTTAAAAATCATAAAACAGCAGATAGAAATAGTGACACTTATTTTGCGTAACGTTTTGGTAACAGATAAACTACTATGTTGTTAAGTAAAAATTGCGTGTCAGCTGATAGATGAAGTTAGCACTATCTAGAGCCACCCTGTTATTAATTATAAGGATTTATACTTTATCTCTGTTACACTCTGCAAGTGATGTGTAGTAGGATAATCACGAGGAAGTCGGGCTGTTTACACACAGCGTTAAGCGCGCAGCATTTCCTTGACCGGATTGTACGGAATATCCATTCGCAAGATATTCCGACTGCTTTAAGAATTCATAATGATTTAACTTCTATCAGTACTCGTACGTTTTGTTATTATATTACTGTTGACAGTAACATCAAAATTAAAACACCCAGAGCTCGAATAAAATCCGCAGTAGCTTACTTCGGAGAAGTGAAAAGTTAAGTACCGGAAAAGAAGCGATTGCTTTAATTATTAAAGCGTCAGCATAAATATAACAAGAAACTAAGTCAGTATGCTGTTATAATCTTTTACAGACGTATATATGTATATTTGTATTTGTGAAATATTCTTTTTTTTTTATTGTATTTCGCTAAAATATGGGCGTAAAGTGATGTTGCACCATCAACTTGGACATCAATTGTTTTTCTGAAACACTGTATTTTCAACCTCACCACTTCAGAAGACTCGTTATTTGGTAGATCCTCCGATTTGTTTGAACTTCATTGGCTGGAGATCGCGGCCCACCCATATCACTGTAAACTAATAATTACAAGGATCTTTAACGCTTCGAATAATTAAATTCTGACGGTTCGGCTAAACTGCTATAGCTTTTATCAGTCCATCGTTCGCTCGGATTCACAGCAAAATTGACGCGTCTAGATTAAAAGAAATTTGGGTAAATTTTTATTTTCTCAAACACAATAAATGTTCGTATAGAATGAATGGAGGAATTTTATAAATAATCTAGACGACAGTCTTAAAAAATCTACGAGTGAGAGCATTACAGCACTTGTTTCTCATTTAAGAATATAGTTGACTATTGGAGTGAAATAAAGTGTATCTTAATACTTGATAGCAGAGTATCAAGAAAGTGAAACACAGGTTATTTATAGAAGAAGGACGTTCATAATTTCCTGTTTCCGCATTAGAAGGCGGAAATTTTGGTAGGCACTCGCCTTTCTTTCGATCTTTCCTTCCAGTTTACTAAATGAATGGACTATTGGTCATTATTGTATATGCATGTTTTGTATATCGCCATCAGTGTCGGTTTCAGTACTACCTTCTATTTATTTATGTTATTCCAAACAAAGAATAACGCAGGTAATTTCACGCCTTGTTAAGTAATGAGCATTTAGACCCAGTATTTAATAAATCCCAATGCTGTAAAGATCATGAAGTAATAGTGTCAACAACTGACAGCATTGTAGAAAACGGGAAAAAACGGTCATTTAAGAACTCCCTGTCTTTAAGCCCGATTCTCAATTAACTTTAATTACTTATACCAGTTATAAAAGAATTTATTTTTGTCCTACGATAATAATCTGGTTGTAAATTTTTTAGTGACAATGGTCGTTTAATTTGTTGCGGTGCTAATATTTACTCTCATTTATTTATATAGTGCATAATCATTATCATCCACCTACAAAGAGAGCAATAATTCCTCTTGTAAATTATTTCTTTCTGAAACGCGATGATCGTTCTACTGTGAAATAAATATATTGGAAACATGTGTGTCGTTTGAAAAGGGACAGATGATATGATTTCGGCGCGGCTTGAAACCCGTGTAGATTTTCGTCAGTTCTGCTGCCGCAAATCTTTCATGCTTACGTCAGCTATTAGTTACGAAACATTGGGTAGTTTCGCAGATGTTTATCTTATTTCCTGACGCAGTTAGGAAAGAATCATGGATACCTTATACTAATAAGCACTGTGCAGTTTCGGTACGCTTAAAAATAAAATACAAGTAAAGATAGATTTCTAAATTTAAAAAAAAATAATAATAAGAACTACTTGGATTTGAACTCGGAACCGCTCGCTCAGCAACCCAGAACGCTAACCATATGACCACTGCAAGCTCGGTGCTACTTTCCTCGAATAGGCGTATACAACGCAGCGTAGGAAGACTGTTTCATTCAATCCATCTTGGAGAGAGACACTTCCGAAATAATTTCTTGTTTCTGTAGTTTCGTAGTACTAAAAATTCTACCTCATGGAACATGATTATCCCTTGGTTTGTGGACTGACTAGATATATGAGTGAAATATTATTCGAAGGAATTATCAAAATGAGTATAACAATCTTATCGTTATAGTTTTATGCTAATCAACCGTAGTAATATACAGCATTGAGCCTGTTTCCTGCCTCACTTTAATGCAATCCCGTTAATTAGAACTTTTGGCAAACGTTTCAAGATCTGAATTTTGGTAAAGTATTATAGAAATGTAATGGTAGGATGATGAACTGTTCAGCCAATAAGAATCGTCAGTGGGAGGAGCTTAATTCCTACCTGTTGGCCAATTGTTTCCTGCATTGACTTAAGGAAATGAAAAATCTGCAGTATAGATGGCTCTGAATAAAATATCCACCAATGAAATTGCGAGGAGGCGGAGCCAGTATTGCGTTACTGTTGCCTGGGATGACATTGATGCCAGATTGTGCAAAATAAGAGTGATAGAATTTTTCACCGGCGGTCAGAAGTAAAGTCAAAGACTGTACATTGTGATGATGATGGTGTTTTCATTGCTGAAATAAAATAAATTGAAACATGTGAAATTACGGGTAGTCAATTGGAGGCAATAGTACCTTTCATTGAAACTGAAAATTACTATGTGATTAAATTTGTTTGGAAGATTAGGAGTGAAGGAATATAACATACCAATTATGTGTTCTAGACAAATGGGAACACCTGTTTAAAACACGGGTAGCTTCACAACTTCCTGGTGTAAATCAAAATAAATCAATAGATTCCGAGTGGTTTAACAACTGTTTAACGTCGTATAAAATCACAAATTAGAAGCGACTGCAGTAGATTAACATTAAACAATTGTTCCTCAAATATTTCAAGAAAAAATTAAATCTAACTACCCATATTCTCTCAAAGTTGTCAAAAAAAAGTTTGACTAAATGTTATTAGAATTACCTGCCCAATAAATTTACTAAAATCCGCAAATAAACATGGCTAAGAAAATAATCGTTAAAACTTCAGAAAATATTACATGGAATTTTTTTTTTTTTTTTACTTTCTATTATTATTGAATTTTAATATTGCAGTGTACATAAAAGTAATAGAATGAAATTATTCTTTTTAAACTGTAAATTTTAAAAAAATAAATAAGAGTTTACTGTAGTTATGAACTGATAGGATAGAGTAAATAGTTACTACCTCATAAATATCTTAAACTGAACGATGACTGAATGGAGAGTTCATTGCTAGTAACGGGTAGCTATAATTAGGTGAAAAGAAAAGTGATTTTTTGGGTTTTACACCTTTTGAATGGATTCCCTAACTGTCCGTCTAACGTCCTGCCCCTCAGGCTCCCTTTGTAGCTTCTGAAAATTTTAATTTAGAAATTGGTAATTACTCATGTTAAAATATCTCAAAATAATTATAGGTGGCTTAGTGGTGGGCTAAATGAAATTGTTTTATTTAGATGATATGTATGTTAATTAAATGAAAGCTATCGACCCATCGACTCTCGGAATCTTTTTATACAATTACTAGAAATTTACCCTGAACCAGTTGTCTATACTTGCAAAACATGAAACATTCAGAAACTTGTGAAAGATTTGAAATACACTGTGGGGAGAACTTAATGGAGTAATCAATATGAAGATGTCGCAGTGTGTGTCTATAACGCCAGAAACAACGAAATGAATTTACTCTAAAGGAATATGTAGGCAACGGAAAAGTCGGTGATGATAACGCCACATCTAAAAAATGTCCCAAAAAACCTAAGGAAGCAATAGCTCCGAATATGAAAGCAAAAATTAAATGCCAAGACGACCCTCTTCCTATACCAGACACTATTGACTCTGGAATGGTGGACGACCTAACCTTAAAAGACGATTTAATCAGACTATTAATAACCGCACTTACTAACCTATTTCAGGAACGAAAACAAGATATCATGAAACTCATAAAACAACAGTCCCGACATTTTCTTAATGGAACTGTTAAAATTATTCAAGAAAACAATCAACTACACGTCACAGCTAGCAAACTACCTCCTCCAACCCACCTCTCCCGACTAGACAGATCCGGCAATGGCGAGTGGAGCGTTAAGTTTTTTTCTACGTGAACATTGGTGGATTCAGTAATTAAAGAACTCTTCTCCAGACCTCAGTTATCAAACATGACTCTCATATAGTAGCCGTGGCTGAAACCTTCACTTCTCCCTAATCCCCTTTAAAAATTGCAGGGTATACTATCTTTCGAAGAGATCGGCCAGACAATGCAAGGGGTGGTGTATCCATTTTCACTAAATCTTCAATCTCTGCCACACACGTCTCCCTTCCTGCTCAGTTCTCTTGCCTTGAAACTGTTTCCGTTCAAGTCTTCCACAAAAACTCTTCTCCTCTTCTTGTAGTTTGCTTATACTCCCGCCCACAAGAACCCCTTCCTGTTGAATTTATAAAATATCTTTTCTCATTTAAAAATTTTATAATTCTGAGTGATTTTAATGCTAGGCACACATCCCTCGGCGAACACTCCTGTAATTCCAAAGGCCTTGCCTTATTTGACTTCATCCTTTCCGAAAACATTTGCCATCTTTCCACAAACTCTCCCACACTTGTTTCTGTTCGCGGCACATCATCCCCTGACCATGTGCTATATAGTCCTTCACTCAATTATACCCTATCTACAGCACGCCTAGGTGACTCCATTACCAGTGACCATATTCCCATCACGTTTTCGTCTTCTTTCCACGAAATAAAGTCCTCCCCTCTGTTTCGCATCGTTAAAAACTACTCAAAAGCTAACTGGTCAAAATTCCGTTCTACCATATCTGACTCTCTTCTTCGGCCGTTTCACGTCAGAAATTCTTCAGACATTGACTACCTTTGTTCAGAGTTCGAGAGAACCTTTCAGACTGCTTTACGTTCAGCAATCCCGGATGAGAAAATTTTTCCATTAAGCCAACGCTGCCAGCCTCCGTGCTCCCTCTCATCCGCATGAAACGCCGACTTTACCGGCAGTTAAAACATAATCACAACCGATTACTCAGGAGTGAATGGAACGGACTTAATGCAACTATTAGACGAAAGGTAGCACTTCACCGACAACAACAGTGGTAGCAGACTGCTACTCTTGATTACAAACGAGGTGGTCTTTATTGGAAACGATTCAAAATCCTTACAGGACAATACTCTTCTCCTTCCCACTCACTGACTGTCAACAACATTACATCTACATGTGATTCAGACAAAGCCGCCATGCTCGCGGAAACGATGAAGGAAATCTACTCATCACCGAGTGAACTCCTATTTGATGATTCATTTAAAAAACTCGTCAGATGCTCTCTTCCGTCCATCATGTCCCAAACGAATTGCAAAATTCACTTATCACTGAAATCACAGATATGGAAATAGAAAGTGCCCTCTACACAGGTAGAAATTCATCACCCGGTCATGACAGAATAACCAGATATATTCTCCGTTCGTCACCTCGACATGTAATCATTCACTTCCTCCACCTCCTTTATAACTCTTGTCTGTCATTCTCATACTTTCCTCCTCTCTGGAAACGCGCCAAATCATTATGATACCGAAACCTAAAAAACCGCTCCATGATCCCCTCTCATATCGTCCCATTTCTCATTTACCCGATCCTGGAAAAATCTTTGAAAAATCCTTCAATCACGCATCCTCCGTTTCGCCAGCTCACTGAACTTAAAACCACGATTTCAGGCCGGATTTCGCTCTCATCATTCAACATCTGATCCCCTACTTGCATTAACATCCGACATCAACAAATCTCTAAACGCAGGTCATGCAACATTCGCCGAATTTCTGGATATAGGATGAGCTTTTTGACAAGGTGTGGCACGATCGACTTATTTACAAACTTTCTTCCTTTGGCTTTCCCCCCACTTTTCTTCAACTCATTCAAAACTTTCTCTCTTTTCGGACTTGCCAGATCAAAATTCATGATACTCTTTCTTCCGCTTTCACTCCTCAGGCCGGCGTACCGCAAGGCGCCGTGCTCTCTCCCATACTTTACATACTGTATACTTCTGATATCCCTAGACTTCTCCTGCAATCTGAATCTATGGCACTATTTGCAGACGACACCACTTACTGGGGTTCACATCGTAATACATTATTTCTTAACCACCACGCCAATAGATATCTAACGACACTTGAAAATTATTTTAAAAGTGGCGGATTAAACCTAACCCCACAAAAACTCAATCAGTCTTATTCCAACATAGACATAAGACGTCCACTCTCTACCAGTCCGAATCAAATTTAAAAGTTAAAATCTGGAATACAAAAATCACTATATCCCCTTTTGTAAAATATTTAGGCTATTTTCCCGCACTAACCTTATTAAATGCATCGGTCCGATTCTTTCAACTCCCAACCCAGTTTACTTTTCACCTACAGAATGTTTGTCCGCCACATCTTGGAGTATTCCGAACCTATTTCCTCTCTCCTCCCCCCCTCCAAAATTGAACATCTCGTATCTCGTGAGCACCGTATCCTTCGTTTCATCCTTCGCCTCGATCACACCAGTCCATCTGCTTTGGTTTACTCAATATCCAAATTAGAACCACTTCGTAATAGACTATTTTTCTCAGACAGAAATATGGTCAACGCCTTCTTGCAAACCACCCCGATCTCCTTACCTTACTCACTACGAAACTTATAAATCATAAACGCCCCAAGCAAAAGTATGTATATCCTCCCCACATAATAGCCCTCTCAATTTTAGAAGAATGTAGTGATGAAGACACCAGAAAACATTTCTCACATCTAATATCGCAGGTACTTCCCAAACATTGCAGTCCATTTATACCGAATACTTCTAAGCATTAATAGTCTAAAACCATTACCAATGCAGCAAGGGTTACTGTATATATTTTGATATATACAAAGAACAAGTACTGTCCCAAAATCATTCTCACCCATATTTTCATCTCATCATCATTAAAATCCTAATGTTTATAGTCATTGTTATTATTTATAGTTAACTGTCACAAAAATTCTATTTTTGAAATCACTAAAAATTCTGTATCAATGACTGCTGAAAGCTGTTTCAATTATTAAGTTTTAAAACACCAAAATACCTTAATCATCAAAAGCTCTGCTTGATGTTAAATTGTAAATTGCTGCTACTTTTCTAAAGCTGTTAAACGTGTCCATTTTTATTTTCTAATATAAAAAATATGTAAATACAATTACTTCTAAAAAAAATTACTGTCTGTTATAATTGCTACCATTTTAATTAATAAAAAACTCTTGGGATCATAAGGTATCAAAAACCGAAAAGGGCAATTGTTATGCCCTCCAAAAAAAAAATACGACTTGACACCCAGGTAGAAGGACAGCGTTTCGCTCTCCTACCTATCATTGGGGAGGACGGGGTTCAAATCCCGGTTCGGTCATCCTGATTGCGGTTTTCCGTGGTTTTCCGCAGTCCTACGAGGCGAATGTTGGGATGGTTCCCTTCAAGACCACGGCCAACCTCCATCCCCCCTCTCTCCCCGTAGTGTAGTCAGGCTGAAAAGGATCTCCATGATCCTCCAGCAGCCCACCTCCAAGCCTTCAGTTGGGAGGAATAAAATTGGAAAAAAAATGATAATTTGATATCTGAAAAACATGCCTGACTGATAGAACCATTGCACAGTAATTATTACAATTTAAGATATGTACAAACTTTTGATAAAAATTTACCAAATGTCCTATTATCATTTTATTTCCGAAACTAAAACTAATAACTAAAATATTTTTGCAAAATTTACGGTAATTCATAGTTTCCTAATGTTTAAAGGAAAACGATTATTGCTAAATTATTAAATGAGAAATTTTACAAATTATATACTGTTGTAAATAATGTACTCGATAAGAAATCCTGTGTATCATTCGATAGATAATTTTATAAATCATGTAATGAAATGTATATTATGAAAATGCTTGTTGAAAATGTTTGAAACTTTTCATGCATGCACTATAATATTTTTTCATTGGATGTTGTAGCGTTATAAATATATATATCTAACTTTTCATGCATGCACTATAATATTTTTTCATTGGATGTTGTAGCGTTATACATATATATATATATATCAGCTACAAGAAAATGTCTTAATAAATACAATGAAATCTATATTAAAATCACTTGTTACTGAATTTGATTTTTTCTAAATTTTAGAAGAAAATAAATGAATTCACTTTTACACTCAAATTGTTTAGGCAATCCTCAGAACGCATGTTTAAGTCTCATATTTCTCAACAGAAAAGACAAGAAAGCTGAAGAGGATCTACATTGCATGTAATGGATATCTGTATTTATTTAAGTTACAGGTAATTATTAAACTAAATGTTGTTCCTATTTTTAGTTTTCAGCAGCCGTCAACTTTCTGCTTTCGCGATACAAGATTAATCTGCGTGTTCCGATTCATAAGGTCCCTTGGTCATTCCGCTGTTTCCACTGTGCTCGATCTGAGTTATGGGGGTGAGTATCATTCAGGGGGTTTATTAGAGAAGTACTGTACCTTCAGCTCGGGGGTATTTATTACGTGCTCCAGAATTTTAATTTTTACGGAACGCTACAAGCACTCGGCCGGGATAATTATTCAGGTGAAATTAATTAGTTTAAAAGTGTGGGAGTGAAGGTGGACTGTGGGAACTTGGGGAAAGGGGGGGGGGACCAATTTGAGAGCACTTAACAACAGATTAAATTTGCAGGTCCCGCGCTGCTGTGGCGACACGTGCCGACGGCTTTCTGAGACTAATCAGCGCCCTGGGGGAAGTACTCTGAGAGAGAGGTAACATGCCATCATAGAGGCGCAACTCGAAATACAGACACAGCAGATACTCCAACAGTCAGTAATGTCCATCACAGTTGACTGAATGTGTGTGAATCAGTAACAGAATATTTTATTACCATACATATATTGGGTAAAGTCAGACAATTTTGATTTGGTTACTATTGGGGGAAAAGTAACAAGACGGTAAAGTGCGAATCGAGTCTCATCAAGTTAGGGTTCCATACTGTGATCACCTTCAGAGTCATAAATATTTGGTCAGCACTCATTCCTTTGCGCAAACAAAACAACGCTTGATATATTAGACAGTGGACTTAACTCCATTTTCCTCCAACGTCGCATTTCGTTGCCGATCGTGTTGCTAGAGTAAAGGATCAGTTTCCTTACAATTTATTATAAAGCGAACCCATTCCATACATTAGTATCAATTAAGAGCTATTTCAACAAAATGATGTTCATACATAGCAGAACTTCCAACTAAAATCTTCTATTTATTTTGGTTGAAACTTTCAGACAACAATTAATAAAAAAATATAAAAATATGTATCATTTTAATATATGATACTGTCGATATTTGAGACACATTTCAAGTTCCTGCATACTATCGTTTTTGAGGTGTACGTGGTTAAGAAAATTGTATAAAATTGAAATCTTTATTGGCGAACTCGTCTTTACCTTATACTTAGCAAAAATACGAAGAAATATCTACAGTTTGCTGCTTGCTGAGCTCTAAACGGCAATATTCCACATGCCTGCCCCCTTGCCTTCCATGAGTCTTCTTGCTGCATAATATTTTATCTGATCACTAGCTGATACCCGCGACTTCGTACACGTGGATTAAGAATTTCTTTGCCAGAATCTAATATAGAAAGTTGTTGGTAGCGAAAGATTGGTCCCAAACAACACCGAGTCGGCATAATATGACCGGAAAGACATCACTATATCATTCTACCATCGAACCTGTCTCTTGATGAGAATCAATTTCCAACATATTTAAAAACAGAAAAATAAACGAATGTGAGGGGATGTGGGAGGGGGAGAGGTGTTAACTAAGAGCAGCTATATTTCAGCTTGGACTTTTCTTCTTTCTTCAGCATGAGCATCCGATTCTTACGTTCTAATAACTTTAGTTGCTCGTGTTCTGACAGAGCTACAACTTAGACCAGTTTACGCCCGCAAGCAATGTAAAAAAAGAAGGCAAAAATACTGGTGCCAGAAAGATTTAAGCAGACACAAAGTGAAAGGACAGAAAAAAAATCGACATCTGTACTAAATAATACGTTTTTTCTCTAAACGAAATTTATTAACAAATTATACACTAACATATTGCGCGAGAAGCATAGCTTGAGCAAGCGACGTAACATTACAGACTAACACACACATCCGTCTCTCTGTCACCATTCGATTAGTTCTCAAAATTTCGTGACTACAACTGTTAATCATACCGAAAAAAAAATGTCCTGTGCCCACCCTGCAGATTTTCTTTTCAAATTCCGTCAATATGGGTATAGGCATTTAGTCGTCAAAACGTAACAAAAGACAGATACTGAATTCCGCATTTATAGTATTATTACTGCAGATCACACACACACTGACTGCGAACCACTCCTAAGGGATCCATATCCAACGCGTCTGTCTATCACCGTTCAGTAATTTTTCGAAATTATGAGACAACATGTATTATTTGTACAGATAATTTTTCAACCAAAGGTAGACAGTATTTTTCTCCTTGTTTCAAAGGATAAGTGTTCAAAGTTTTATAGTGATCGAATGAAAACTGTGGATTTGTATGAAGAACAAACAAACAAACATACATTCATCTTATATATATAGATTTGGAGTAAATGAAACATAAAAATATTCAGATTTCAAACCATATTTTTTTCCGTTTATGAGGTAGATAGCTGGACAGACGGACAGGCAGACGGACAGACTGAAACATGAGATCTATAGGCCACTGTTTTTCTTAGGAGGTGGAAATCCAAAGCCTGAAGTAATTGTTGGCACAAGCAGCTACATGATTTGCAGCCACCATCAACTGTACGACCAGAAATATAAAGGAACTAAAGACTGAAGTGTTCCTTTAGTTGTGAAGAGATTATAGAGATTATTTTATAATTAAAAAGTGATTTATAAAAATAATATTTTGCCATAACACCACGTAGTGGGTGTCAATTGAAGTGTAACATTATTTTAATAAAATTTAATGCCCCAATCATTGGGTGCCAATTGAAATGTTACTTACTTTTTCGGAGGTAATTATTAATTGCGATTGCTACAAAAGAAATTAAAGTGTTACTTTGGGCGCCAGTGGATACGTTTAATTAAAACTCAATATAAATATACATGAAATAATGATTCATAAGTAAAGGCTGGGCAACATTATCATATTAGAATTAAAACTAAAAAATTTGTAGCCAGTTGAGAACATGTTTATTTCTCGTTAATTAAAAAAATGAATGGACTTCGTTAGTGTGTGTAAATGTAAATGCACATTAGAGTAGCAACAAAACGTGATTAAAGTTATTAATTACAAACAAAAATCTTAGTAATACGCAATTGATTGTGGGGGAGGATAACGCTCGGCGGGGGCATTAAATTTTTCAAAGGCCTTACATGGCTTTCAAAACTGAGTTCTGGCAGTCTGTGGTGATTCATTAGTTCCGTACGGCTGAGTGATGAGAGCAGTGGATGCGGGGTAGTACCATGACGGTCTATCATCGTGCGGCCCCGACTCAGCATGATGCAGACTGCGACAGCTGATGTGGCGTGTGCCTTGGTGCTGCTCGTGCCCCGCCCAGCGATATGAGCTGACGGAGTGGTCGGACATCGGCAGATGCAGGACACGAACAACAGGCAAATCGTGGCAGCCGCGAGCTGTGATGAGGTCTTGGGAGCCTAGAGTCTACAGCCCAAGCAACAAGACGTAGTGTCTAGACGGAAAAGAACCTTTCTCGTCGTTTTCTGTCATTCATTTTGTAGTTTTGTGTAGCTAATGTAACCTACTAATTAGCTTCATAATTTAATCGTAGCAAAACCTTTGAATCTTCTTACAACAAACTTATTAATGTGTATCGCAATATGTAATGTGTATCGCGCCGGTTATACTCTAATCGATGCGACAGTAACTGAAATTTCGGCACTTTCTCCGGTGTATCTAAACGGAGAACTTAGTTAAAATCCACCTCGCAGATGCGAGAGTAGCACTCCTAATTTTTGTCCCTAAAGCCAACTGTTGTTTCGTTTTCCATCTACAACATTAATTACTTTGACGTCAATATTACTGCATAGACCTGTATCGGGTCTGAGTTACCGAGCGTGGTGGTGTAACGGATAGCGTTCTGGCCTCGCATTCGGGAGGACGGCGGTTCGAATCCCCGTCCGGGCATCCAGATTTGGGTTTTCCATGGTTTCCCCAAATCACTCCAGGTGAATGCCGGGATGCTTCCTTCAAAAGGCCATGGCCGAATTCCTTCCCATTCCTTGCCCCCATCCTTTCCCGTCTCTAAAGACCACGTTGTTAAAAAGGGACGTTAAACTGTTACAAAAAAAAAGGGTCTGAGCTAGTACATTAATCATATTTTTTTAGAAGAATACTATAGTTTTAATTATTAGAAGTTTCTGAAATCAAAACATTTTTAATGCTTGTCTCTTTGCATATTTTTCTGTTTGTGTGTTTATCTGTTTGTTGCGGCATCATTCAAAACTAGAGGAAAGATTTTGGCAACGTTTCAACAGGCAGTTTGAATGCGTGGGGTCAGATTCAAAGACTTAGGTGTGTCCGACAACGCTGCGATGGAGTAAAAAATTAAAATCTTACATCTAAATTAACTTTTCTGGACACACCTCGGTCAACAACGAATATTACATGTTATCATCTTTAACCTAGCACCACATAAAATATACTGGATGGATTTTCACAGCTTTAAAGCTTGATATCCAAGTTATAAATATCACTACGCAAGCCTACCTGCAAATGAAGACTTAACGTTGAAACGTGATCAAATCATTAAAAAAATACTATATATTTAATTATGATGAATATTTTATTTTATCAGTGCAACTGATATCAGAAAAATTGTACCACGTGAATATTCTTCATATTACCATTCGTCTAAACATTAATTTCCTAACCACCTTTACCAGCGTACATATGATAAATTATATTTTTAAACTATTCTTAATTGATTTTTACGTCAAATAATTCGAATCAACAATTTAAAACGGCAACGAATGTGTCTTTCGTCAATGCGGACGGAATCACGGACGGAACCTATTAGTTAACAAGAACTAACCATTGCAATTAATTTTCTTTCGGGTTTGGTGCTACTGTTTCCTGCTGGTGACGTCAACGCCTCGGCCTCACCCTCGTTTATCGTCAGGGTTGCTTCACGTTAATACGTCCGCATCGAAGACTGCATATTTTCCGGCGTTACCGAAATGTTGGCAACACCAGCAGGAAACACGTAGTGCCAAACCCAAAAAAAAGTAAGTGTAATTTTCCAAAATGACGCCTGCGAAAAGTGTAAAATTTTATAAGAACGGCCAATCACCGGTGCAAGAATAGCTTCGGCGACATGTAGAACGTAAAATCGGAATTTTACGCGGATTGTTAAGTTCATTCCGCCAAAGAATATTTCCTTCATAACTTACGCTGACTGGTTGATGATTTCCCCCAACTCCCATAAAAGTTTGTAGCCACAGACTCGTAGACGCTGGACGTTTGGTATTTCACAGCTTATCCTGGGATTAGAGCCACTATTCCGCGCCCGTCGTATTTACCTTGGTGGAGCAGAACCAATATCGGCCGCGACAGAATTACAGAGCCCTTGTTTCTCCGGCACGTACGGTGCCCGGCTCAGGCTGCCGGAAGCAGGAAACAATTTGCGTCGGGGACTTGAGGCGAATGCTTCTCGGCAGCCGGCAATAAGAGGAGTGCATTACATGTGAGTCCCGCCCCGTAACTTCACATTTACTTCACAGTGCAGTGCAGCGTGCGCAGGAACAGTGGAGACGTTGCACCCGGTTTTTCTTTTTATTGCTACATTCTTTTCCTATTGTTTACCTCTCTGGCATTGCCGTGAGAGAACAAGCGAAGTCAATGAGCGATCTGGGACCAGCCAGCAGAGTGGAGTTAGCTGTTAGCTTTTCGTCCGACGCGTCTTCTGGAATAGATTACAACTTCGCCGATAAACTTCCCGCACCTTCTTTAGCTATAAGATTGCAGACCATGCGAGTCACTGGAAAAACGACTGTTCCACTTCACTTGGCCTCAATATTTGTTTAATCAGCCTCGATTCTAGCGACCTGGAGTCATGTTGCAAGGGTGCCGGTTCGAATCCGGCCTAAGCCATGGGTGGTTTTAAGTGAGAGTTGTGACTATCTTGTGTTGTTGCTATACATACGATTAGTAGTTACATTACAAAATGTGAATATAATGAAAATAAGCTGAACTGGCTGTATGGATGTAATGCCGAATGTTTATGAAAAAATCTCTGAAAGTACTCTTTCTTCCATCGCTGTTGCTGTGTTTACAATTGCAAAGATTTTCAACTAACAAAACGTAAATCATATTCTAAGTCACTAACATACGAGTAGTCTATATTTATATATATATTGGATTTACAGATTAATGGAATTAAAACTTATATAACCAACTCAGTAACAAAAATCAATAAATCAAAACTAAATTTTTTTTTTACATCTATGCAGACTCTTTCCTACAACCTCTGCTTCTTTCCCTTTTTCTGACTATTCTAATTACTGATTTTACACAGTTTCGCCTATCGTCACATACCTTAATTTACAGGCTTTTTTTTTTATTATTCGCTTAACGTCTCTCTAACAGCGAGGTCTTTAGAGACGGGAAAGGATGGTGGCAAGGAATGGGAATGAATTCGGCCATGGCCTTTTGCAGGAAGCATCCCGGCATTTGCCTGGAGTGATTTGGGAAAATTTACTGGCTATCTAACTGATGTGTTTTGGTTTGCGTTTGTATGCTTGCTATGACAGCGTATTTTCTTCCACTGTTGCGCATTACGACACCATACCTATTGTATTCTTACTTCTATGAATTAATTTAAAAAATCCCTTCGTTTCTGGTTTATTGTGCTAATTTTATATCATCAGGGACAGTACATTACCACTGTTGTCCCTAGGCTATCGATCACCCAGTTAAAGATTGGCCATACCGACTTAAGTTTTACCAAACGAACATCGGAATGTTACCCTAATTATTATAACAAATAAACAGCGATATACAATATTAAACTAATTTTAATAAGGAGAGAATGTGTCTGAGTATTTTATTTTAAACGTTTGATACGGCGACCATAGACAGTAAGATTAATAATAGATTGAAAACATGAAACTCAGCTGCAAGAATATGAGCACTGATTGGAGGCCCGACTATCCATGCTGCGAATGGACGATGGCTCGTTGTGGTCACAGACCAGATGGTTTACTAAAAATAAAAGCCGAATCCCACCTCTACTAGGAGATCATGGATACATATATCGCACTGAAGACAATGATAACGCTCTGGCTAAAGCTTTCGAACGAAACTTTCAACCATCACCCGGTGACCCTAATCTAGTAGAAGCAGTCAACAATCGTCTTAGTGTTTTCCTTGGAGCAGATGACGAAGACGAACATAACATCGAACACTTCACTCCTCAAGAACTCCTCACCTGAGTGGTCAGCTTAAACGCAAGGAAACCCCTAGGCCACGACAGAATTAGTAACATCTGTTTGAGAATTCTGCCTCCAGCGGCAATAAACCACCTCACGATGCTGTTCAACACGATTGTCGACACGAAGAACTTTCCCACCCGGTGGAAACAGGCCGTAGTCGTAGCAATCCACAAGAGCGGGGAAAACTCCTCTCTACCACAAAACTACCGGCCCATAAGTCTGTTACCATCTATCAGCAAGGTGTTTGAGCGTCTCCATCTCAAACGCCTAAACCATTACATCGAGGGACAGAGTATTCTCCCAGACCACCATTTTGGGTTCCGCCGGGGACACTCGACCACCCTACAACTGATGTTGGTGATCGAGACTGCTACGACGGCCTTCAACCAAAAAGAATACTGTGGACTAGTGCTACTAGACATCTACCGGAATTTTACTCGGTATGGCACGCCAGAATGCTACTCCGACTCTATGAAATGGGACTCCATGGTCAGCTCGTCAAACTGATAAAATCATACTTGGAAGACCGCACCTTCAAGTCAAAATTGGAAACGTCTACTCCACCAGGTGAGTTATCTAGGCAGGAGTACCACATGAATCGACCCTCGGACCTCTGCTATTCTCCCTATATACAGCTAATGTACCCTCTCAAACCGGAATTCACACCGCCACATATGCGGATGATACAGCTTACTTCACCCCCAGCAAAGCAATCGCCACCAGTCGTCTGCAGGAGGTATTACAAAAGACCGAAGCCTGGGCGAGGAGGTGGTGTATTGGAATCAATCCAACTAACTAAAAGGATAGGACCTCGTTTGAGACCTCAGTTGGATCCACAACTCAAAATTCATAACAACTCAATCCCATGGTCAAATACAGTTCGCTACCTTGGAGTCCTGCTTGACTCCAGGTTGACCTGGAGGGCCCACATAAACGACCTCCGCAGAAAAGCTAGCGCGAGACTTCAAGCGTTGTACCCAGTGCTAAACAGGGACAGTAAGCTCTCCGCACCCTTAGGAGTACGGATCTATTGCACCTTAGTAAGACCAATACTTGAATATGCCTGCCCTGTGTAACACAGCTAAAATAATTCTAGAACGACTCCAAGTTATTCAAAATCGCGCTCTGAAGAGAGCCCTTCATCTCGACTGCAGATTCCCCACAATAGCCCTTCATGAAGCCACAGGGATACCAACCTTAAGACAACGATTTAAGGATCTTGCTACCAAATTTTATAATGCATCCCACAAATCTAACAACCCACTAATCAAGGACCTGGGGAACTATCCGGTAGGAATAGCTTCACACATCGGACCTATCTCACTTCTTCAATAAACCCCCAAACCATCTGAAAATATCTACGCCAAACTTTAAGACACATCTAACCTGAAGTAAGAATCCATCTATAAGACTAGGAGTAAATGTCGCAAGACAAACACTCCACCCTACTCTGCCCATGGAGGAAATCGGCAGCTAATGGCGAAATGATGATGACTGACTAAGAATATGACGTATCCTATCCCGCGGGGCTTGGAGTTCCTTGAGAAGTATTCTTTCATTATAAAAACCCGGAGAGAGACGATTGAAGGAGCACAGCTGTAGTATAATAACTAGTGAAAGTCAGAACCAATATTACACATATTTATTATTGCAGATCTAGAAGTGACGAAAAATAACCAAACGTTACCCAGTCTCTGCAATTTAAGAGGACTGTAATTAAGAAACATTCGTGATCTGCATGGGCAGGATTACAGAGGGAAAAAACTGCTGATTTTGTTTCAGAAGAGAGAGACTCAGTCAGACACTTCCTCTATATCTCGTAAGCAATTTTATGCCCTCATATTTGTTTCTGGAAATTATCGCAGAATGCAATCACTGACGGATATGATAAAGGAGCTGGAATGGGATTCATTGTAAGACAGGAGGAGGATGAGGAGGGTCATGGGGGTGTACAAGGCGTGTACTGGTGATGAGGCATCGAAAGATATTGGAGTAGGTTTGAAAAGTAGTGCATGGAAGGGAAAAGATGACCATGGCCAGTGCTGCCAATCCTACGGATTTATCCGTAGATTTACGGATTTTTATAAAGAGTTAGGATTTTCGGATTTTGTTAAAATATCTACGGATTTTTTCTACTTTTTGCTTATTTGTTGATTTTTCCGGTGTTTTGTTAAGCTTTGAGCGTATAGTGTTAATGCATTACAGAATTGTCAATAATTGTGAATCGTTTCCTTGCAACCGCTCGTGTGAACCAGCGATTGAAATGAAGCTTTAGCGTTCTCGCCTCGCATTCGGGAGGACGGCGGTTCGAATTCCCGTCCGGGCATCCAGATTTCGGTTTTCCATGGTTTCCCCAAATCACTCCAGGCAAATGCCGGGATGCTTCCTTCAAAAGGCCATGGCCGAACTCCTTCCCATTCCTTGCCCCCATCCTTGCCCCCCATCCTTTCCCGTCTCTAAAGACCTCGATGTTAAAAAGAGACGTAAAGCAGTTACAAAAAAAAAAATAGAAATGAAGCTCATCTTTTGTTTGATTATAGATTTTAAAATACCCTACTACAGATCTATCGGCGCTCTCTTCATCCGCGCTCGTTGGCACGGCTTACAACGCACTGCCTTCCGAGAAGGCTTAACCCGTATCCGAGAATCAAAAGGGTCGCAGTTTTTATTTCCTGTTACAGAAGATATACTAAATTTAATGTCAACAAATAAAATGTATGTTAAAAAAAAGATAGTAGGCACACCTGCAGCGCTGATGAAAGTGACGATATATGAAAAATGTATAGTGATATTTCTTACTTTTAATTTAGAATATGTATTTCTTGTACCTGGAAATAAAAATTATTCTTAATTTTGACTCACTCTTCAATAATTATTTTCCAGTCTCTCATTTAGCGAGTCTCCCGATTTTTGTACCAAATCTACGGAAATTTTAGCGGGCATCTACGGATATTCAAAGCCTCAAAGTTGGCAGCACTGACCATGGCTACAAGCTGGCACTCGATTTCAGGCACAAGGGTGTGGGAAGATTCTCTTTTGTAGGTAAGGGTATCAGGGATTGAAATAATTTACCAAGGGAATTGATGAATAATTTACCGAAAACGTTGAAAGAATTTAAAGTTAAATTTATAGACGGCAAATGTAGGTGGGTGCAGGAAATGGGGAAGATGGGTAGCTAGGGAAATTGCCTACGGAGCGTGTGCTCCATTGCAATTAAATTAAATTAAAGGTGGCGATGCGAAGTTCATGGTATCGTTTTCATTGCAAAGCCGAGTAAGAATTACGTTGATTCCTATATTCCGGATTAATGCACCAAATTATTAAACTTCAATAAGGAAGGAGCTGTTGATTAAGAAATATAAACTGACGGGATTGTTTTCTATTACTAATAGGGCTGTGCGAATTAAGGTGCCTCCACACTAGATCAGAGAGGAACAAGGATACCAGCTTCGAATCCTGGATCCCGCGTACCTACCTTCCTAATTGCGGTGTTTAGGTGGTTTTCCGCAGTCACCTAGTGAAATGCTGAGACAGTAGTGTGGATTTGCCGCAACAGGCCCAAAGCCCCCTAGCAGCGAATTCGGAACTAAAGTTAGCCACGCCACCATTGTAACCTGACACCATCCCGCTGACCTTGAAACCTCAGTTTCCCCTCTTTGCACCCTTATACCCCCTCCCCTCCCCTCCCCTCCTTGTAACCTGACACCATACCGCTGACCTTAAAACCAGCAGGTGTTCCTTCCGTGTAACCTGGCACCTTTTGCAGGTGCAAACCTGTTGTAACCTGATACGCTACCGCCGACCTTGAATTCGAAACCGCGGGCAGGTACAAACCTATTGTAATCTGATACCCTGCCTCTGACCTTGAATTCGAAACCCCTCGCCATCAAGGTTTGTAATCGATACGCCGCGCAAGAAACCGGTTTGTAGAGCGGGCGGACAGGTACAAACCTGTTGTAACCTAATACCCCCGCGCCGAGAACCAGTTTTTGTAGAGCGGGCGGGTGAACAAAAACCGGTTCTCGCTACCTGGGGGATGGCAACTTGTTTGAACACCTGCCTTCCCTAGCACCAGCTGCCCTTGGTGTTATTTTTTTTTTTTTTTGTTAGGCCACTTGAGCGACCCCAACCACACCAGGTGTGTCGCGCCAGCTCCGGTTTGTAATCGATACGCCGCGCAAGAAACCGGTTTGTAGAGCGGGCGGGCAGGTACAAACCTGTTGTAACCTAATATCCCGCGCCGAGAACCAGTTTTTTGTATAGCGGGCGGGTGAACAAAAACCGGTTCTCGCTACCTGGGGGATGGCCACTTGTTTGAACACCTGACTTCCCTAGCACCAGCTGACCTTGGTGTCCAGCTGCCCTTGAGATATGAATGGCAGGAAAATGGATTGCAAGAAAATGTACTCTGCTGCTTTTGTCGTTCTGTGAGGTATGAGAATTCTGCGGTATGAACAGAGAAGTTCGCCGGAATAGCATTGCCGTGCTCGAAGCTTGTGGACTACGGGTTTCTACCGAGAGAGGTGGTGTAACGGTTAGCGTTCTCGCCTCGCATTCGGGAGGACGGCGGTTCGAACCCCCGTCCGGGCATCCAGATTTGGGTTTTCCATGGTTTCCCAAATCACTCCAGGCAAATGCCAAAGACAAAACTCGTCAAGAAACACAGACAAGATATGAATGGCAGGCAAATGGATTGCAAGAAAATGTACTCTGCTGCTTTTGTCGTTCTGTGAGGTATTAGAATTCTGCGGTATGAACAGAGAAGTTCGCCGGAATAGCATTGCCATGCTCGAAGCTTGTGGACTACGCGTTTCTACTGAGAGTGGTGGTGTAACGGTTAACGCTCTGGCCTCGCATTTGGGGAGGACGTAGTTTCGAATCTCCGTCCGGGCATCCAGATTTGGGTTTTCCATGCTTCTTACTGAAACTGTATATTTTTCACGAAATTATGCTTCTCTCTTGCTCCATGTAATGTTCGATACTTTGTTCTATTTCTCTGACTGGTCGGTTTTCATTTTTTTATCTATTTTGCACATTTTCACACTTTTTAATAAAATTCGTGGAAAGTGGCACACACTACTTATATCCGGCAAAATTTATGTCTTATCGAGTGTTGGTGTCTATTACGATTGGGTCTTAAGACTAGTAAGTGATGAAGGACTCATGAAAAATAACTTGATAAAGGATTTTTTATTGGATGGTGGGTAAAAATAAAACAAAGTAAATCATGTACAATGTGTTTTTATTATTTATTTATACTTTTCACATGCATGTAGTACCACAAACATCATATCCAGGATCATAATTCTTATTTACTATGTTATTAACATCATCCAATACTAGTAAATTTTTATATGCAATAATTTCATGTCTAAGCAGTGTATAGTCCAATGATGAAATGGGGCTATATGTCACTTGAGTCACATAAACATTATTAATATGCACACTTATCAGTTTTTGGACCTTAGCCATCCGATAGCTACGCAGCACTTTATTGGCTAAAATGTTCACAAACTCCTTGTAATATCTTGCAACTTGGGGGCACCACGTCTTCTTGATGGTGAAGGCTCCAGTCACTGCAGGCTGCACGTCAAGGAGGTTTTGCCATGTCGATTCTCTGAAGAACACACAGTTGACAGGATAGGAATTGCGATAAACACATACAGTTTTTATCCCAGCCACCATTCGGAAGGAGACGGAGTGATCACCAATCGGAACATCTGTGTGGGAGCTGTCTGTGTTGAACAAATCGGATACTACATCCAATACTTCAGTCAGCACTCTCCATTCTTCATACGTTAATATAACTTTGGTACTGTGCCCCACTTTTTCGAGCACCACTACTGGCTCAAATTCATGCTTGGACGATAAACCTATCGTCAAACGCTTTGAATCACCAGCGTTGAGCTGATACACCTACGAGAACAATATTATCGGGCGGGCCATTTCTAAACACTGACGCTGGCAGGTGGTTGGGCGTTAAATAGGGTCTAGTGGTGGTGGGGGTAAACCTGTTCAGTCCTGTCCATGGAAGAAGGACACGTGCTGTGGTGGAGGTGGTGATGGTGGGGGTAAGCCTGTTGTATGTGGGGTACATCACGACCCGTACTGTGGGGCGAGTGGTGGTGGGTGTAAACCTGAGAAATCCTGTTTGTGGAAGACCGCTTGTCCCATAGTTCACCAATCTGGCCACTGATGCTAGTTTAAACGTGCGTGAAGCGAAACTTAGCAACACGAGGTATATAGGTTGTCATTATAAATGAAGACTATTTTGTCAAACACAACGGGTATAAGACATATTTCGTGAAACGTCGATTTCAATTTGCACCATACAGTTACTGAAATTGTGGAAACGATTAGCTGATGCTGTGAACATGTCACTTTTAAATCAAACACTTATAATTTTGTCACCTTTAATTTCACCTAGACTGTTGGCCTCTCATTCAGGAGGATACCAGTGTGTATCCCGATCTGGGCATCGGATTAGGGTTTTCTATGCACGTAGGTTGAATGGATAACTGTTGTAACCACTTATGAATGAAGTGGATGTTTCTCACTCCAGTTGAAAACATACCTAAAGTATTCCCTGATTTTTTGAGGATCCAGCCACGAAGGCTCTGTTAAATCAAACACTTATAATTTTGTCACCTTTAATTTCACCGAGACTGGTGGCCTCTCATTCAGGAGGATACCGGTGTGAATCCCGATCTGGGCATACGGATTAGGGTTTTCTATGCATGTGGATAGCTGTTGTAACCATTTATGAATAAAGTGGATGTTTCTCACACCGGTTGAAAACATACCTAAAGTATGGTCTAATTTTTGAGGATCCACCCACGAAGGCTCTGCTCCGGAAAAAGGTTACGAGTTTATACCACAAGAAATGTGGCCTGAATGGGCCAGCACCAGGTTTCTCTCTCTCCCTTCTTCGTCTCTCACTGTATTGATTAATAATAATATTTTTTAAAAAAAATGGCTAGCCTGAACATATATACTACTATTACTATGCGTACCATTCGTACGAAATCCAAACAACACATTTATAAACTGATCAGCATTTAGTCTCTGCAATAGAAAATATTAACGGTAATTCTAAAGTAAAGGAAAACGTACTGGGCTTAAGATTTTTTTTTCTTTTTACTTATGGCTTTACGCCTCGTCGAAGTCGAGGTCATTAGAGGCGGGATGTGACTGGAGACAAGGAACGGGAAGGTATTCGGCCATCGCCTTTTTGAAGGAAATACCCCGGCATTCGCTTGGAATGATTTAGGTAAACCATTAAAAACCCAAATCTGGATGCCTGGACGGGGATTCGAACCCGCGTCCTCCCGAATGCGAGGCCAGAGAGTTAACCGCTCACCCACCACGCTCGGTCTGAGCCGTAAGAATATGCACAAAACTTTGTCCAAAACACTCGCCGTCACAAACGTCTTTCGCCGAACTTATCGCAGTTAGTAAGTCTTGGTCACTCAATATCCGTGCAGTATGCAATATGCCTCTGCCAAAGAAGCGGGATAAGTAGCAAGATTGTGTAGTTGATTAGAGTTACTGTATTAGTCTCTAACATGCAGCGTCCCAGCTAAAGATTTTTTGTCAAAGTTCACACTATTTCCCTGTGTCTCTGGTAGCAGCAATATCTGCGTAACCAGTCATTTCAGATGTTTGGAAATTTCATAATTATGGAAGCACCATGCAAGAAAAATTACTTCTCAGAATAGATATTTTTCAGTATTGGCCACGAAAATTACCGATCGTGGTGGGTGAGTGTTAACGCTCTGACCATGCATTCAGAAGGGCGCTGGTTCGATTCTCCGTCTGAGCATCCATATTCTGGTTTTCCATGGTTTCCCCAAATCACTCCAGGTGACCGTTCCCTGCATCAATCCTTTCCCGCCTCTAATGATGTCAATGTTGACGAGGTGTAAAGCCATACTGGTACGCTAATAATTTATCCACTTACGATGGTGATCCCTTAGTTCGTAGCCTGACATTAATACACATGAGATTCGCATTCGGGAAGATGCGGTTTCGAATCCTTGTCCGGGCACCCACATCTGAATTTTCGCCTTGGTTTGTTCAGAAGGTCACTGCCGAATTTCTTCCAGTTACTTGCTCCCCGGTCCTTTCCCACTTCTAACGATTTTGACGTCAACGAGGTGAAGCAAGAAAAAAAAAGGCTTTTCCATAGCATTAATTTTTCGGGTGATATCTATACTAACCTGGTTGCTTACATATAAGTTACACACTTCAAGCACGTTCTTTACCATGCAGCGTCCCAGCTAATAATGTTTTGTCAAAGTTCACACTATTTCCCTGTGTCTCTGGTAGCAGCAATATCTGCGTGACCAGTCACTTCAGATGTTTGGAAATTTCATAATTATCGAAGCAGCATGCAAAAAATTACTTCTCAAAATAGATATTTTTCAGTATTGTCCACGAAAATTATCGAGCGTGGTGGGTTAGTGTTAACGCTCTGACCATGCATTCAGAAGGGCGCTGGTTGGAATCTCCGTCTGAGCTCACTCCAGGTGACCGTTCCCTGCATCAATCCTTTCCCGCCTCTAATGATGTCGATGTTGACGAGGTGTAAAGCCATACTGGTACGCTAATAATTATCCACTTACGATGGTGATCCCTTAGTTCGTGGCCTGACACTAATACACATTCGGGAAGATGGGGTTTCGAATCCTTGTCCGGGTACCCACATCTGAATTTTCGCCTTGGTTTGTTCAAAAGGTCACTGCCGAATTTCTTCCAGTTACTTGCTCCCCGGTCCTTTCCCACTTCTAACGATTTTGATGTCAACGAGGTGAAGCCAGAAAAAAGGCTTTTCCATAGCATTAATTTTTCGGGTAATATCCATATTAACCTGGTTGCTTACATATAAGTTACACACTTCAAGCACGTTCTTTACCCACCTCCGTATCAAAACTGATCTGTCATACAACGTTGCAGCCAGCAACATTAGACATGTGAAATAATGTAATGGAGCTCCGTTCCTATCCACAATTGGGTTGATACAGGTTGTACTGGTCGGGAACTTAGGACGACGCGGTTTTGCCCGGTCAACCATGTTTCGAGTTTACAAGGTTTTTCCGCAACCGCTTGAGGTGAATGTCGGGATGGTTCCCACAAAGGACCATAGTCGAATTCTCCCCCGTTCCTTCGTTCAATCCTCTGTCGCCTGTAAAGTTCACGATGAGAGACGACTGAAGAGGCATAACACCCTTCGATTTTACAAGGCTTTTCCACAACATTATACAGGTGAAATAAGGAAACTGAGCTTCGTTCCTATCCACAATTGACATTCAGTGTATCGCACTATAAACGTGACTCCATATTTATTTACTTCGCATGCGCAGATAGTTGTTTGTTCTCACTAGCGCGCGATGGATGCCTGGACGGGGATTCGAACCCGCGTCCTCCCGAATGCGAGGCCAGAGAGTTAACCGCTCACCCACCACGCTCGGTCTGAGTCGTAAGAATATGCACAAAACTTTGTCCAAAATACTCGCCGTCACAAACGTCTTTCGCCGAACTTATCGCAGTTAGTAAGTCTTGGTCGCTTCAGTAGAAATCGCGTGGTAAATGGTGTACCTTCAAGATTGTTCGGTGAATAAGTTGGTTTTTTTTTTTTTGTCTTTACGCCTCGTCGACGTCGAGGTTATTAGAGGCGGGAAAGGACGGAGGTCAAGGAACAGGATTCGGCCGTGGCCTTTGTGAAGGAAGCATTACGCCATTTGCCTGGAGTGATTTGGGGAAACCATGGAAAACCCAAATCTGGATGCCCGGACGGAGATTCGAAACTACGTCCTCCCCGAATGCGAGGCCAGAGCGTTAACCGTTACACCACCACTCTCAGTAGAAACGCGTAGTCCACAAGCTTCGAGCATGGCAATGCTATTCCGGCGAACTTCTCTGTTCATACCGCAGAATTCTCATACCTCACAGAACGACAAAAGCAGCAGAGTACATTTTCTTGCAATCCATTTGCCTGCCATTCATATCTCAAGGGCAGCTGGACACCAAGGTCAGCTGGTGCTAGGGAAGTCAGGTGTTCAAACAAGTGGCCATCCCCCAGGTAGCGAGAACCGGTTTTTGTTCACCCGCCCGCTGTACAAAAACTGGTTCTCGGCGCGGGATATTAGGTTACAACAGGTTTGTACCTGCCCGCCCCGCTCTACAAACCGGTTTCTTGCGCGGCGTATCGATTACAAACCGGAGCTGGCGCGACACACCTGGTGTGGTTGGGGTCGCTCAAGTGGCCTAACAAAAATAACACCAAGGGCAGCTGGTGCTAGGGAAGGCAGGTGTTCAAACAAGTGGCCATCCCCAGGTAGCGAGAACCGGTTTTTGTTCACCCGCCCACTCTACAAAAACTGGTTCTCGGCGCGGGGTATTAGGTTACAACAGGTTTGTACCTGCCCGCCCGCTCTACAAACCGGTTTCTTGCGCGGCGTATCGATTACAAACCGGTTGACGGCGAGGGGTTTCGAATTCAAGGTCAGAGGCAGGGTATCAGATTACAATAGGTTTGTACCTGCCCGCGGTTTCGAATTCAAGGTCGGCGGTAGCGTATCAGGTTACAACAGGTTTGCACCTGCAAAAGGTGCCAGGTTACACGGAAGGAACACCTGCAGGTTTCAAGGTCAGCGGGATGGTGTCAGGTTACAATGGTGGCGTGGCTAACTTTAGTTCCGAATTCGCCGCTAGGGGGCTTTGGGCCTGTTGCGGCAAATCCACACTACTTGAGACGGTACTAATTCTCCACCTCATAAACTATGCATTTTACACACAAAACTTAATATACACGAAACGCAGAGAGGTGGCAAAATTTCAGCTTCCCGATTGCTCCAGGAACTGATATTCACCTATTCTACAAGTAATTACCCAGTGGAAACATTCACATATTCTTAATTACAAACCCATGAAGAGAATCAAGTGTTGGCGTGAGTGCCCATTCGGAAATAATGACAATAACAAATGCGAAAGGAGTTGGTTCTCATGTTCTGTGATAGGAACTGTAGAAATTTACCGTATGAAATTAAATCTTCTCCCTACATATTCGTGTTACTCATTCCTGGCTTTCATTGGCTTCATTACAACATCCACTAGCTAGAATAATTTTTTTTTTACGATTTTCAAATATGTCAGAGGGACGGAAATCTCTGTTTCAAAACAATGCTACACTAATAAAGAACGTACGAGGTAAATACTTATGTCGTTACTGGCCGTAATCGTTTTGACTATTGTATAATTCACATTAACTAACCCTTTAAATGCACAGAGTAAAGTTAACCTGAGTATTTAATTTTAATGTTCATCACAACAACATTATAGTGAACCTCATATACGCGAAGCTAACAGTGATCAATGATAAGTTCAGGTAGTAAAATTACCTCCAAAAAACGGCATTGGAACTGCGGACAACCTCTCATTCCCCAGTAAGAACTTTAGTATTGAGTCACTAGAATGCTAGCGATATAGATAGTTGTGAAGAATTAGTAAGTGACAAGTTTCAAGCGATTCCAGGTTCACGTGGGAACATTATTTGCTTGGAGTGGGATGTGTATCATGTACAAGTACTTACATTGACGTACACTGGTTATTGATACGGGGAAATCAATGCAGTGCAAAAGCTGAGTTTACTTTTTAGCCGAAATTAATGTTTACGGAGCTGATGCAAATTTTTAATTAGATTAAACTGAACAAACTTACCAATATGGCAGAACGGATGGAAGAACATATTGAATTGGAGAGGAACAATCGGTTTGAGTTTAAAACGGGGCATCCGCCTCTAATTCAGTTGACTGTAATAGTAGTAGTGAATGCTTGTGTGGTACCTAATTTTCATCTCAGTAGCAAAACAAATGGTATGCAGAAGGAATTAATCTTGCATGGCTTCAGATGTTACACAAACGCTTATGATATCCTAATTAAAGTCTGTCTTAGGATTACAGGGGTTAGGGAGTTCTAAATCACAAAGTCTACAATTTGGCCATGCACACCGAAGGATCGCCAACCTATCCACAGGGATCCACACTTTAAGAAGCTCGACCTGATAAACCAGAAGTTTAAATTGTGGTTTTATCAGTTTTCTGTCTTTATATAGACAAGCGTTAGTTCCATGAACAATTTAAGTCTAAAAACTAAACTTCTCAAAGTACAAACACAGTGTTAACATAAAAAAACTTAGCTTAAACCAGAGATTCTGAACCTGTGATCCGTGGAACACCTGTGGTTCGTAAGGGTGGGAAAGCATTTTACTGGTCCTCAGACTGAAAAAGGAAATTTTACTGGCCCTGGGGTTGAAAGGGGGCATTTTACAGGTCCTGGGGTTGCAGAAAGGACATTTCACTGGTATTGGGGTTGAAACAGGACATTTTACTTGTCCTCAGGTCGAAAAAGGACATTTTACTCGTCCTCAGGTTGAAAGGGACTTTTTACTGTTTCTGGGGTTGAAAAAGGACATTTTACTGATTCTGGGGTTGAAAAAGGTTGAGAAACATTGGATTAAATGATTTACAGACAGCGACCCTACAGTAGGTTAGAAGACTTTAGACAGGGATGGAATACGAGGTGTTAATCACTGTTGTTCGTCTGCCGTACGTCCAGGGTTTTCCTAACTTGGGCTGGGGGAGGGAAGGGGAGGGAATGGGTAAACTCAAGGAGTCTTTCAGACACACATTTTGATTTCAAAATTTCATTGGAATCTTTTACAGAAACAAATAACTATGTATATAAATGTTCGAGCAAGAAATTTGTTTACTGATTTGCACTTGACTTTCTTCTGTTTTGTGACTGTATGGTATACTTACAAATTTTGTTCCTGTTAGCCTAACGTTTTTTTTATTTCCTCGACAGCTTCTCTTGACGTAATTAAGTTCAAGGGCTCCCTGTTTGTGACTCGCAGAAAAATTTGATTTAGAAAGGTTTATTCGATCAGTTGAAAAAACATGTTAGAAGGACCAATGAGTAAAATAATAGATATAGTTTTGGTTTAATTTAATTGCGATAGAGCGCAGGTTACGACGTCACGTTTCAATTTTCATCAATCCATCTGATTGTGTTATGCGGTAATTTCCACAACTTTGCACCCCCTCCAACTCCTGTATTTGATACCCAAAGTGTGGGTCCCACATATTCAAATAATGGTCTGTCCAAAGTGTTTGCAATGAAATTTCCTCACTTCTCTGGTACGTCCCCTTATTATCTTCTTCCTACCACTTTTCCAGTGTGAACTTTCAAGTTGAGTCTATTTTTAAATTTTTTGCCAAGACATTTACGCCTTAGTTCTTCAACAAGCAATTCATTTCCTATCGTACAGCCATAAACAACTCCAGTTTTTATCTCTGTTCCTTTTAAGTTGACTCATCTTGGCAAGCGTATTCTTAGTAGCAGATTCAGTAGGGCAACAGCGAGTGCTACATTCGGCACCCAGATTGATTCTCAGTTAGGACGCGTAATGCGATTTAAACTCTCCAGCAAACAACCTGCCCGTTTCTTCGTCGCCAATCTTGCCCGCGGCCCTCATTAGGAACGCAGGTAGCAGCCAGATTGGTCGGCGACCTAACCTGATAAGGGCGCTCATTCGGCCGAGAAACGAACCAGAGCGGAGGAATTCATTTCGGGCCCGCCGGCTCCCCCTTTAAGAATTGAAAGGGAAAGCGGGAAAAAAGGAATAAATAAAATATCGGTCCAACTCCGTGAAGACCTCCCTCGGTCCAAAAGAAGATTTCCGCACGGCGCCTAACGTAGTAATGGAACTGTCGTCTTGGTGTATATCACTTTACAACAAACTGTGTATGCATAGAGGAACAGAGCCAGCTGAGAAAGAAGAATGTATTTTGTATATATTTCAGCTGACTCAAAAATGGCATGATACTTAAAATACATTATCCAGCTTGAAGCTTGCAGATTCGAACGACTGGGGGAAAATGGGGGATGATGCTTATATCATGCAAAATTGTGTGTCAATAGAAGCAAACATAATGGGTAACATCATATCACGAACCACAATATTGCTTGTTGGGGGAATGATGGTTTAAGTAGCTGTCCGTAGTGTGTAGACAATATAGTGTTTACAGACATGTGACGTCACTAGTGTCGTTGGCCTGCGCCAGGCAGCAAAAAAGCGTTTTTCCGGGATTTTAAATGCTTTAAATTTTATCTTTGAATTTCACGCAAAAATAATCATTTTCATCAAAAAATAAATAGTGTCCGGTGAATAACGTGTACCAATAAAAAACTTAAAAGCATTTTAAAAAAGTAGTCAAATAGCCTATTATAGCGTACTTGTGATTAGACATGTCGATCAACTGTTATTATATCTTTAACCATTATTACTCGCCCTCTAGCATCTATTAACGCACAATCATTAATGACAAAAGCATCATCACCCTTTGTCTCCCGGTATTTCCAGTCTTCATTATTCTTTTTAATAAATATAACGTGATTGATTAATTGGTTATATTTTCAATTTTTCTTAAATACATTTTTATGTTGAGTCTATACAAATAAAAAAATTACTCTCTCTAACATGTGAAACTCGTTTCATGCTACAGGAAACCGAAAAATGTATTTCATTGAATGTTTTGTTTCGTGCACTTATCTGTTAATCGTGGATATATTTTTATGTTCTATTTACAATGTATCAGGTAACCGCTGATATCTTTAATCATAAATATGTTATTAACACAACTGTGAAGCGAAAAGGACGACCAGTCTAGCGCGTGTAGGAATGATAGACATTCTGGTGCCGGCGCAGGGAACCGCTTAAGAAGAGTAAAACATCTCGAAAAATGAACAGAGTGCCAGGAGTTTCTGGTATAAGTTTGAGTTACGTTTAGAACTGGTCGGCGGCATTTTATTCTCGTTGACAGCAGACGCATAATAGGACACAGTTTTTGTGTGTGCGAAACCCACTTAAGGGAAATTTATAATAAAGTATCGACTTGAAGGATCTAACTCGAGGACGGTTTAAGCATTTCAGTGTAGAGAAGTTTCTTCGTTTTCAAAGAATCTCACAGTCATATTTGATGGTGTAAGAGCCAATGAAAAGCGCTCGTACGTGTGGTGAGAGTGACAGAAAATATGTAGCAAACAGCAGTTCATAGTTACAAATTGTTATTAAGTACTGTTAAATTTCATTGCTTCTCGAGCAAGGAGGCTGCCAGAACGCCAGTATTACTGAAAACATGCATCAACGCGCGGGCAAAAAGGACGCTCGAGTTTTCTTGGAAAGAAAATGAAATGACGTACTTTACTTCATGCTATAACTTGATGCTGAAAACTTCTACTAGGTAATATACTTGTCTAGCAATGCATCATACTTTCTTCGTCACAAGCGTGTGTGTAAGTTATAGCAAGCGGAAGTCGTTCGACAGTGAATAGTAAAGTATCGTCTTAATATTAAGAACAGTTCGGAAATATCACGGCCAATAATGTCATACGTATTGACTTACTTTTTACTTAATCTGTCTGTTAATTAAACGACGATGTTATTATCAACTGTTTTATAATTCATGTAGAAGAAATGCCATACCTCCTAACCTTTATGAAAATAGATTGTTTTTAATATAAATTATTTTTCATTGCGCCCAATTTTCGTAAATAAATGATATCAACAAGACAAGGAAACTAAAATATTAATATTATTAAAGGAATATGTTTATTTTGTTTCATTGTAAAATGACCATGTGGAACAGTACATGCTGTCTCTTTTTATTAACTACTTCGTAAATAAGTTTCTTTTAAAATTTATGATCAAGAGAATATTATTTTTATCTATTCAGCTTGTGTGGTTAATTGATTATATCAATAATTTTTCTATCAGACGCATTTTTATGTTTTTTATAAACATTTAATAAAATCTCAATTATTTGTGTGCCACCGAGAGTGGTGGGTGAACGGTTAACGTTCTGGCCTCCCATTCGGAAGGACGCGGGTTCGAATCCCCGTCCAGGCATCCAGATTTGGGTTTTCCATGGTTTCTCCAAATCACTCCACGCGAATGCCGGGATGCTTCCTTCAAAAAGGCCATGGCCGAATTACTTCCCGTTCCTTGCCCCAATCCCATCCCGCTTGTAATGACCTCGCTATCAATGAGGCGTAAAGCAAAAAAAAAAAAAAAAGAGAAAAATTGAAAATTGTATGCCACACTTGTTTCATAATTTCGAAATTTCATAACAGCGAAATGTTATATCTCTGAATTTTATAATTCCTGCTCCTCACTTTCAATAGTAGACTATCATTCAGATTTATTATTAGATGCATCATAATGTCATATTTATATTTCTAAACTTTTGACTCTTCTCACTAAGGCTAAGACATTTATAATTATAAAAAATTAATTCGTGATTCTAACAGGTGAGTTACTGTAATCGCTGGTTACACGTTATCGCAGTATTCCGCGCGAGAGACGCCACTCAGTCGTGGAGCCGGCGAGGCGGGCGGATATTAACGGGAGCCTGCATTCACGCCGCAACGCTGCGGGGAGACGACACCGAAAAATAAACCGCGTTTCTGACACTATCTGGCTTTATTTCACACCTGGCTTTTCAGGGAGGGGTACGGTGCAAACTCTTTTATTCCCAGTCGCCCGTCAGAGAGTAGCTGGTGGCGCTGTTCGCGGAGCAAACGCGTCGAATCTGACCGGCTGCGTCCGTCCTGGTTCAACGCAGTAAGAGTCTAAAGGTAACCCAGAAAATAAGCTGATTTTCTTTTCGCTGAATACTTCAATTCTTATGAATACTCGTACACCTGAATCAGTGCTGGAGAGCTGCGGAAAATGAGCAAATAAAACGTTTTCAAATCGTTATATAAAGTAGGTTAGAAATGAGTTCGCTGACTACAGGGAGTGAACAGTTAGGCTCGAGACTGGTTTTGGGAAGGACGTGGGTTGAAATCCCCGTCCAGCAACCCAGATTTCGGTTTTTGATGCTTCCCCGAAAACATTCCAGGTGAATGTCGGGATGCTTCCTTGAAAAGGATATGGCCGATATACTTGTACTTCCCATTCCTTGCCCCTCCCCTCTTCCATTCCTCATGGTCGATGAGCCAAAAGTCCGAAACAAAAAGAGCGATATGTCAGACTTGTGAAGCCCTGGGGAGTCTTCTTAATAGTTATAGGTAAACACGAAGAAATATAGTGGGTTATTTCCTTTTCTCCAGTTAGTGTTAGTTCAGGTATACTAACAGGATAAGTCAGAGAAACGACCTCGATTTCGACTCTGATGCCATATCATCAAGCAGTCATATATATATTTTTTTATACTTACGGCTTTACGCCTCGTCGAGGTCATTAGAGGCGGGATGGGACTGGGGACAAGGAACGGGAAGTAATTCGGCCATGGCCTTTTTGAAGGAAGCATCCCGGCATTCGCCTGGAGTGATTTGGGGAAACCATGGAAAACCCAAATCTGGATGCCCGGACGGGGAATCGAACCAGCGTCCTCCCGAATGCGAGGCCAGAACGTTAACTGTTCACCCACCACGCTCGGTGCGGTCTTATAGAGAAACTGGTATACACACAGTAAAATTTCGTTTAGCTAAAAATCATTTTTAAAATTTGAGCAACACTGTAATATTCTAGTAACTGCATATTGTGTTGTTTCCATCTGGCCACGATAATTCATGTTATATAAATTAATTTTAAAGCATGTTTTCACAGTAATATGCCCGCTAGCTTATTGTAATTTGGATTTTATGTCTCAGTTGCAAGAAAACTCTGAGGCATGTAATTTAGAATCTGTTTACCAGTAAATTCCTTTGACAAATTTACTACAACATTCACAATAATGTAATAACAATGGATGCTACTGCAGTATGAATAAAAATACTTGAAAATGGACTTATTTTAAGCACATTGTTAAAAAAAAAGCGACTGAGTGACGTATATTGTAGGCAATACCAACATCCAGATTAGTGTAAATTGTTCTTAATGCACACTGAGTTGTCATTAAAACGTTATCCACGAGGGAAAAAATGAAAATTCAAATTATGAAGCACTGAAACGCAAATACAGCACAATTTGGTGTTAGAATAATTCTAATTCCCTTGTGTATTCATTCTTTTTGTGTGTTCCATTTGTAGATAACAAATTTTGGTCTCAAGTTCGATGATTATTAGAGCCTATGAATTAATACTCAGGTTTGATTAATATTTCGATAATAATCTACTGGTATACGGTACGAGGTAGCCAATGCTATTACAAAACGGTATCTAGGCTGTCTCTGTACACTTAATATATTTTATTTTCAAATGAGTGGTATTGGCTTTTTGTTTAGATGAGTTAAAAATTCTAATTTTTCAATGTGTCTGTGTCTTTGTCTGCTTATTCTGGCATCAAACGATACGGCTGAACAAATTTTGATGGCTTTCTAATTTTATTTCAAAGCTTAGATGATGTCAAATCAGATATACACATCAATACACTAACGGAACTAAAATGTCAATAAAATATTGAGAAATTCGTATTTAAATTTTCAGGATTAGGCCCGACTTTTCCGAAAGTAACCGGAGTCTGAAGTGTATAATTAAAGTACAATTTAATAAACATGCTGGCAAGAAAACTAATTATTGTAACTTTTTTCACTTACACTTCTGAACATTGTTGGCTCGTCAATATACGTATATCATACTGAGCCCGAAGTTTCTGAAAAACTCAAGAGTCTACTGATTGCCACGCCTGATGTTGAGTCGTACGTAAATGGAATCACATCGTGATAAATTAATGATGTTGCTTTGTGTACGAAAAACTACGCAGACTTCTTCTGGTCAACTAGGATGAAATCGTGGGAAAATTACAGTAATAAATTGAAGACTCTGTTAATCCACTATGGTATTACGCAATCTCTTCCTGTTTTGAATTAGTGCTTTACAACTTATCTCGAGAGAATGTCTGGAGAGAATTGCAAGCAATTCGGTCATGGTTTTATGAAAGTGCCATTCCTCTTTAACTCCCGCTGACTTGATAAATCACAGATACTCCATACTATGCACTAAAATTTTCAACACAGCTTATTCAGTAAAATCTACACTGACCTTGGTGTGAGTAGTAATGCGTTTGCCTTCGGGTTTTCTTCTAGTAACAAAGCATAAACGTTTGTAATATAATATCTATGTAATATTTCGGACTGTTCTATCCCCTGATGATGGCTGGTTACACTACCTCATCGTTCGCCTGCACATAGGCCACATTGATAAGCGGAAAACCAAAACAATCCACATACTGCGCAGGCGAACGATGAGGTGGTACAACCAGCTATTAGCAGGGGATACGTCAACCTGAAATATCACTGAGGAAGGCCCAGGTTGGGTGCCGAAACGTTGTCAGTAATAACATCACTGAAGCAGCGATAAATCCGCAAAAGTAAGTGGAAACATACCGATTGGTTGATAGTTTTTTGGTTGAAATTGTTACAACTAATAAAATGTTAACAGGACTCACTAACACTGTCTGGCCGTGAATAAATACACTGTCACTAAGACTACACAGAGTAAATTTCTTGTAGGAGCCGAGTTACGACCTTCTGTCAAATACAGTCTTCCTTTAGTACGAGACAAGTAAAGATATATTTTTGTAATATAATATGTAGGAATAATATATTAATTGAATCTTCAACACAATAGTTGCACCATGCTAGAACAGTAACGTTTCGCTCAAAACTTAATATCTTAGGTCCGTAAATATACTCCGCTAAGCTCCGACCTTCCCTCGCATTTGGAACACGTCGAGGACACCCGTCTTCTAAGCCCTTGAGAGTGGACACGGACTGCAAGAACAGTGCAAGCTGCACTCACAACTAATGGAGGCATCTCCGCTGGGCGGTGTCTCAATTAAAACCGCGACAAAAGCTCCCCAGCTAAACAAATCTGCCGGCGGCTAATCCTCGGGGGCCGACCCACAATACCGGCGCTCGGGTATGCTAATGCACGAGACCCGCGGGAATTGTCACGGTCGGAAAAATTCAGAGATAATCCGCAGAGTCGAGTTCCCGTAATTCACAAAATGCTGCTTATGCCAACGTAGGAAAGCAGTGAGCTTAAAAAATAAGAGAGCTCATCTCAGAGAATATCTACGTTCCGTGTAGAATTTTTCATTTCGCAGTTTACGGATTTGTTGAACATTAAGTCTACCTCACCTCTGTACCATTGAGTATGGGAACAATTAATTTAAAATCCAGACTGTATACACAAACACGATTTTCTTAAACAATTTATTATTCTGAATTACATATAACATCGCATTTACATTTGGCATTACTTATATCCTAAGATTTTTCTTTTTTGCTTCATGATTTAAACCTCGTCAGTGTCAAAATCATTAGAAGCGGAAAATAAATACGAGTAACTAACCAGAATAAATACTTTCATGGCCTTTTGAAGGAACCATCCCGGAAATCCTCTGGTGTGATTTCGGGAAACCATATGAAACCGAAATCTGGATGGCCGGATGAGGATTTGAATTCGCGTCCTCAGTGATGTCATATGGCATAATTTTTTGGGGAAACTCTTCACTAAGTAAACAAGTTTTCGTAGCACAGGAAAGAACTGTTACGATGCTGTGAATGGTAATACCAAGAACTTCTAGCAGACAACTGTTTAAAAAAAACCTGAATGTTCTTACAATAACTTCTTACTATACCTATATATTCTCTCATGTCATAGATCATTTTAAGCTGTTTACTCCCAGTTCACAGGAACACAATTTCAATCCAAGAAACAGAAATAACATTCACAAAACACAAACATCTATGTCATTAGTACAAAGAGGAGCTAATTATTCTGGGATACATTTGTTTAGTAAACTTCCCAAGATTATAAAACAGTTTGCAGATAATAAAGATACATTTAAAAAAAACTGTGATATTATCTTATTGGCAATTCCTTTTGCAAAGCTCAGTTCCAAAAATTAATTTTTAATCTCTTTGTAACATATATTGTTTTCACTTGTGACATTTATGTCTAACTTTTTGTACCATAATTATTATTTATAGTTTTTCTAATGAATAAGTAATTGATTTGATGATAATTGTTTCTTTTTAATAATGTTTTGCTTACAATTAATATTAAAGAGTTTCACAGATGGTAGTTTGTTAGCTGACTGAGTAGCAGTAGAATCTTAGTGTTAAGAGCGAATATAACACAGTCTTTGTCTGCGTGCGAGTGTGGTTGCGTGGTAGCGCGCGGGAAAGCTGCACATGGTCTCCACAAGAATTTATGTTGGTGAACTTTGTAATTAACAGTAGTTATATCTTGGAATTCGGTTTGAGAAGTATTAAATCAATTATCAATGATAATCAAAAAAAAATTACTGAAGTGGTTAAATGAAATTATTAGCATCGAGTACATGTTACTGGTACGATATTAGTTACTGGTAATCAAAAGTCAAAGCTGTTTAGGCTTGCTGTGTTTGTGATGACCTACTGGGACAGGCCGAAGAGCTGGCAGCTTATATCTGGTGACGTCTACCAGGATAAGTCGTGAGAGCAGCCAGCTTATACGCTATGATTGTGACGCTTATTGTATGTATGTGTATTAACCATGACGTGTTTCACATCCAGAGATCCTTCCTCAGCAGGGATGCTTGGAACAAAATTGATAAATAAAATAAAACAAATAAATCCGGAATGGCAGGCCAGAACGTTACCACTCACTCATTCACTCATCGAGCTCTGTTAAAATTATGACTTCGAGTGTTTAACTACGTATGAAGCTAGAGTTCTAATGAAATTTTTAGGAAAATCGAAATGCTACGAGTAAAGAAATTCAACTTACACATTCTAAATTAAATTTAATGTTGACCTCACCATAGAATAAAAGTTAAAATTTCTTGTAAATAAAGATATGTTTATTAACTTGTAATTTATTTCTTCTTTCGCACTACTGCTACCATAATCTCGCTTATATCTGAAATAGCTTCTTTAAGAATATTCTTGTTCTGCCTGGCTTATCTTTAACATTTTCCTTCTTGTATTAAGAATAACTACAGAAAGTAAATAATTCGTCAATGGTTATGCGGTTGGGTAGATACTTCAAGGAAAAAGACTTTACACTTGCTGGTCCAAGGTATTTAAATGAAATTATGGCCTTATCAATAATATTGTTGTGATTAGGTCCTGCGATAAAAGTATATACTTTTCAGTAAAGATAATTGTATAGATATGGCCGTGATTTAACTAAAATGCCAACGAGTATTGCTGGTTTAGAAGATTCACACCATCAATTGGCAAATGGTTTATATTTTAAATAGTAGATTAATTTACTGTGTCTTAGGCTCTTAAATTGTGGCTTAAAAGAGTTAAAACAATTGAAAGTATTTTTTTTTGAAATGACGTTATTGTACTGTTTCAAGAGTTAAAACAATTGAAAGTATTTTTTTTTGAAATGACGTTATTGTACTGTTTCAAGATGATGTTGAGTTTATGCAGAAATTGCTGAATGAAGTGAAAAAAAATCGATAAAGTAATTTTGGCTATAATCATTAGCGAAAGAAAAAGTTCATTGCTTGTTTGTGAAATGATAAAAAGCAGGTACCGACGTGGGAATAACATAATTATTAACAGTTTTTCATCTAGATTTTTGCCATTTATAGACCACTTGAAATCCAAGATTATTTAAGTATCTTTATTTCTTCTAGTCCCAGAACTTCTTCTCTTGTATGCTGATGGCTTGCCTTCGTAATTTGAGATACTCTCTTGTCATTTTTGTTGGAGGACCGGTAGTTTTGTTGTGTCAATTGATGTTCTTTGTTGTTAACTATGACCGGTATTAATAGCGGTATTATCTCTCATAATACTCAGAGGTGTACAATTTTAGCGGTGGACATAAAGGCTGAATAATATGTTTTGAAATGTATTTCCTAATTTGAAATTCATCAAAAATCATGTTCTAGAAATTAATGATATGTGAACCACCATTGAAAATCGAAAATTCACTACAGACAAGAAGAAATCAAGAATGTTTGCTCCAGGAATTGGAAGAATTATTACCAACAGAGGAATCGAAATCTATAGAAAACATTCGAAACTCTCCTTTCCAACAAATAATATTGGTTTTTATCCCTGTTCCGAATTGTACTTTCAGTTTACTCCAGTAAGCATTTTTTCAACCAGTTATACACACCACAGGACGTACATGACATTCACAGACACAACACTTAAAACCCATGCTCGCGGCCGGACTCGAAGCGGCGACCTTCGACGTGCTTTCAGAATTCGAACGTTCTTAATAATTCATATGTAATATTTCTTTATGCGAAGCTGCCTTTGTGAAATATCCTGATTAATCTGACATTAATAAGGGCATTTCAATAAATTAACAGATTCGTCTGTTTGATACTTTGCGGAGATACATGTAACCAATTAATTAATTAAAAACTTTTTCGTATGAATATTATTAATTTTGGCAAACGGTTATTATAATGACTTTTCAAATCCATAAACCGATTAAGAAATTTACTCAAAAACAACAAGAAGTTCAATTTATACCGTCAACAAAGAATGTTTAATTAGTGGATATCATTAAATGTTCCCAAGATACGCATTCTGAAAACGGAAAACATTTTGTTTGGTTCGTATAATAGCTCCTTTAAGAGGCGTTCGAGCTCCTCAATGGACTCATACACTCATTCAAACTGCGGTTCATTCTACCCCTTTCGTGGCCTACCTTAGCCTTGTAATCCCATCTCACAGAGGCAGCTTACCGTTAAACTGCAAAACAACGCTATGGTGCGGCTATAAATCAAAGACCTTTGTATTATTACTTATTCATTGCTGTAGGGATAGATGCGTTAATGAAGAGAACATATTGTACACCACTTAACATTTTGTTACGTCTACTTAGCTGAACTAAAGTATTTTCAAAACCAACTGATACTAGGGATATCCGCAAGTTCGGAACTTTCTCGTGAAATCCTATCTCCGCATCTGAAATTTTAAATGCGGATGTATAGAGGATATTTTGTTTACATTGCAATATATACTATTCTTTTCTCACTATACGAGATTCTGGCCATCGTCGCTTAGCTAACAAAAACAATTCTTTCCATTCGTACTTTCTCGCCGCACACCAGTTTCCTTATCGCACAACCGCAGTATGTACCCTCCATTGATTATCCAACACCATAGCTTGTTGGACGGCAAGGACTCGTGTTGGTTGTCTGGGAGTCAAATAACATCTAACACGTCCTACATGTAGTCCTGTAATCCCTTTCACGGCCCCTCAAGAATCCTTTATCGGAAAATCGGATCATCGTGGTTCCTACAAGTTAGACTGAATGGGCCACTAGAGCAGTAGGTGGGTGGCGGACGCGAAGTGCAGTGGCGTGGCCTTTTTCTTGACGCTTGATTTAGTCGAGCCGCGAACTCCGCAAAGTTCATATGACGATGTCGGCATGCTGAGTTATGTAAATAATTTAATTCACTTGTGAAATTATCCCACGTTTTCTGTTGTTCAAAGATGCGGAAAAAAATATCAATAAGGCAGTATTATATGGAAATAGACTTTACTTATGAAAAAATGTAGAATTTGGCATAAAAATATATTTATTTTGATTTTAAATTTATTTTTGATAAAACATTAAAATCTAGAAAATTATAAATTTATTTTCCACCTGCGCATCCGCTTCCATAAAACACCCGCTTCCGCGGATATCAAGCACTGAATATCCGCATCACCATGAGCATTCGCAAAGATGACTTCCGTTACAAACCTACAGCAAGTTAGTCAGTTAAGAGGTGATTAGTTTCCCATATTTTATACCATCTAGTACTATGAGAGTATAAAAAAGAATGGAATTCATTCTAGCAGGATGTTTCATAACGTGATTAGTGGCAATTGGTGTAAGTTTGTTCTTCAAGATTATGGATTTATCCATAGTTTATTCAAACGTTTAGTCTTCTTTTCCAATGACATTTCACGAAAAAAAAAAAAATCAATATGACGAGCAATACTCTTTACCAAAAATGCTGTCTTCATGCGTTATTTCCATTTTTTACCTTTATTATCTATGTTATTAACATATCAAATTATTTGCACGGTTTTAGTTTCAGTCAGAATAGAATCAGTTCTCTAAATGTGAATTTTACTATTTATCTCTTATTCACTTCTTTTACCGTCGCCTTTTGTCAAACGGTTTACAGATGTTTTAATAACTCAAAAACTTGTTCACTTTTCACATGAAAATTAATCTGTTGTTTTATGAAGTTCTTAATATTCTTGTTTTCCATCTAGTTAAGATCCACCATCACTCGTAAACTGACGAAGGATTTCTGCCGTCAAGGAAAACAGAAGACTTTTTTTGCACTGCATATGTCACAGCACTTTCAGATACAATGTCTGAACAAAGTTAGCCTCTGCTATCAACAGCTCAAAGTTGCGCGTGACTTGAGCGGGAGAAAAGTACTTATTTTACAAGCTGTAATTATTTCTTCCTCATATCTCTCTACAGAACTTCGTTGTTAATTTTCGAGCAGTAAAATATAAGCACTGCTACTTTCTCCGTACAGTTTGGACGCATAAACTTTATTCCAAGTTATAATCGTAAAATGTATCCGCGAGTTAAAAAGAGAGCGCATTTCCTAATTTATGTCCCTGGCTTACAGTTTTATTACATTAACTCACAAAGAGAAGCGAGTCTGCGCTGGAAGGTAGAATAAAAGGACGAAAGTTGAAAGAGTGAAGCGGTCTCGACCCCGTAGTGAGTTTACAGCAGAAATGCACACACTAACTCTGCTTGGCTTACAACGTTCGGTTCTCAAGTATCTCTTCCGCTATTGTAAACGTTGTTTGCCTAAGCTTACCACCTGCAAAGTGTGTAAAAATTGCACTTAGACCGATCGAGAATTCTGCGGTTACGTACGATTGTTCACGTAGTAAAAATACTTCTGTTAAAATTTAATTTTTTGTTTTACCTAATGTGTTTTGTTATTAATTTTAAATTTGATATTCTTTTTAATTTTATTGCAAATAATTTTTGTTCCAGCTCTCTTTATGACACAGAGGCAAATGTCGGGATGGTTCCTTCAAAAGTTCATGGCAGTATTCCATCCCATTCATAACTCCAAATTCTAATGACCCCGACGTCTACAAGGCGTAGAGCCACGAGCAAAGGTGATAGGTAAGGAATATGATTTTCGCACCTCCACGAATCCTTATCACCTCCGTCTCTCTCTTTATCCATATTTTTCATTAGATTTTAATTTTTTTTTACTTTAAAAAATGTATTTTTTTGTGTCGGATGCTCTGATACCTTTTGTCAGATATACAAAATTTGAGTTTTGAGACCATTCAGATGACATACACAGGTGAATCACTAATCAGTTACATTAATTGTAAGCGTACAGCTTTTTGTATTTAATAATGAGATGCCCTAGAAAAATCAAAGAATAACAGAATCAAGCCGGTAAGTAGGGTTGCAATTATCTTTTATGAAAAACACGATTTATAACAAATATCACTGATGAAAAACAAAATTTTTAAGTAAATAAAAACAGAATATCTAAAACAGATTGCTCTAAATATCTTAGAGAATGAATATCAAACAACATAACCGAAAATGTAACGATAAAATATAGAGTTTAAACCTGAAGAAAGCATTCAGTTAGCAAGAAATATATACAATAAAAAATAACTATTTCGGAATACAAAAATAAAGCACTATCAGATAGTAGTTAGACCAGAAGTACACCATTCAGCAAAAACACTTTAACTAAATGGAATTGAATAACTTGAAAACTAGAGCAAATCTAAAGAAGAATTTTTTACAAAAATACTAGTGCCTGAATTCAATAATTACTCTGAATAGATATTAATGTCAAACAAATTTATTTAAAAAATGAAAAAGTAACAGATGTAATGAGTTAAAGAAGATTAAATTTCTATGGACACAAATATAGAATAAATCACGAAAAATTAACCAAACAGATAATTGACTCTAACATAAACATAGTTTATCTATCATCCCGCATAATTGGGTTATTTGAAGAAAGAATAAGATCAAATACTGCATCCAGATATTACAAGACTTTCGTATTGCAAACGTGCAAAACATTTGCGAGTGACTTAGCAAAAAAATTCAAGTAATTTACGTCAGACATATCTACAGACGGAGACTGTGAGGGAACATCCTGCCAAAATATTTAACTCTCTAGAGAAGCAGGTAGCAGCAGGAATAGAGCCCTTCGAGATATTCTCGTCACAAATTCAAAATGATTCATAACTGAGCAAGGTCATGACTCTAGGGTACTTTCAACTTTTCCATGCTCTAATATAAATGGATTGGTGACTTGGTAAGTTTTCGACATGGCGATATTTCTTTGCCAGTGACCAAGATCGATTGCTGGGAAAATGCCTGGAGAATGCAAAACAGAAATATAAGAAATTCAGGACGCCACGTCTTCAAGATATTCACATTAGAGTTTCAGAATTATCCCTACTTGAGCAAAGATCTGGATTCAGGTTGCTTTAAGCTTTTTCACGCAAGAGTGACTGGGAAAGTTTTTTATTTCTACAGCGCTGCTAGATTGAGCAGCCAGAAACGCTATCTCTGGAGTTGCCAACGAATACGAGTGACAAAAAAGGAGACGGCGAGTGGACACACTAGTACAACTTCTACAGTGGACAGATAAATGTTGGATAACAGAAAGTAATGGACTGACGGAGAGTGCACTAAGACATTGTGCAGCAGACCAAAGCCAACGTGACGTTCGACTCACGAGATAGTACCAATATCGTATCATTTTAAATTCGACGATAGACGCAGGTTCAGTGTTTGAATTTGGACTTGCGGCATCGAACCAGCTGAACTGATCTCCACAGTGACAGTTTGGCATCGGCGATGTGGTAAAGTGATGCACAGATACTATAGCGTTCAAACTGTCTGCAGAAAGGGCTCAAAGATTAATTCATACTGTATTCATGTTCAACTTTAGAGTTTAATCATATTCGTTCTAGGTAATTGTTTTGTTAGCCAGACGTAGAATTTATATGCCTCATGGTGCGCCCAATTTTATAATTCTTTCATTTTCGAGGTGTTCAATAAATTGGGTTTCACGTCTATGCCATTTGATGTTGTATTTCTGATACATTTCGAGGCAACAGAAATTTAATGTGTTCATTGTTTATTCATGTTGCTGAGTTGCTAACCTAAGAAGAGTAATATGTTTCTTGATTTTGTGTTGATGATCATGATGTCATTTTAATAAATAAGTGATGAGAGTTCTACTTCAGTTTCGATAAAATCAAAATTAATATAAATTACTGTGTAAAGGATCTTCATTTCCTTTGTTGCCAACACATCTTTTCCTTGATAAGTGTTTGGTACGACTTCGCAGAAGGTACAAAATGCTGTGTTAGTAAGGGTATGCAGCCGTAAAATCAGAGCTGCAAGTTTGTTCATGCCAATGACGAGTAAAACCTCATTTACCGAGCGTGGTTGGTGAACGGTTAACGATCTGTTCTCTCATTTGGGAGGACGGCGGTTCGAATCTCTGCCGGGAATCCAGATTTGTGTTTTCCACGGTTTCCCAAAATCACTCCAGGTGAATGCCGGGATGCTTCCTTGAAAATGTCTTGCCCGAATTCCTTCCCGTTCCTTGTACCCACTCCCATCCCGCTTCTAATGACCTCGACGTCGACGAGGCGTAAAACCATAAGTAAAAAAGAAACCTCATCAAAGGCACCGAACCCCTTATTTTTTACACAAATAACATAAAATTATATATATAATAAATGGCGTTAAACACGCTGAATTTGTTTGACATTCATGCAACGTGCTTTTAGAAGGTTACATCTCTTCAGTCAAAAGAAGAGTTAACTTGAATCATTGTATACACACAGATATGGGCGTAAATCATTTATTTCTGCCAGTTCTTCTCGTACTGATTATTTCACTGGGTAGATTTCGAAACTGAGTGGCAATTTATCAAGTGATCTGCAATAGAAGTGACAACCGTACGCTTCAAAAACATTTGTAATTAACATCAACCTTACTCGAAAACTGGCTTGTTTATGTACTACGGTCTTCTTGGAGTAAGCCAATCAGACATGTAGTTTAATTTATAGTTATTATATTATAGTAAGTTGGGCTCACGTACGCCTTACCGTATTGGCATAACGTGAGTACTGCACTGTGTTATCTGCCTTCAGTCGACGGTCTGAAGTTTATAAAAGGTAAAAAAAAAACAAAAACCTGAAGTAGAAAGAGAAAATTATTTACCACTTAACGTCTAATGCGTAGTTTCTTTTTATGTATATTTACTGACCGGTATTATCGACATTTCTTTCAGAAGATTCTACCACAACAATATTTACCAGGAAATCGTTCCTGTTCTTCGATGACGATATCATTAAAAACCTCCTACTGTTGCTTTCACAAATTTTAAAGTTTTTTTTTTTTTTTTAATAGGTATTCTCTAGCAGTTCTTAGTAATTTACTGCGTTTGTATGTACGTTCTGCAATGATGATTAACATGTGTTTCCAATTAATAAAAAAATGACAGTTCCTCATTTAAAAAAACGTGTAACAATAATGGATAAACACACGATCTTGAGCGATTTCAGGCTTCACTGAATTTGAGTAGTGCCAACTAATTATCATGGTACATTCGCAACATTAACTAACTAATCACTTCTTTCGGTCTAACTAACACGCCAATGGCTACGCACTTGGCCTCGAGAAACTAATCTAAATAAAAGTGACTATAACAAAGCTCATAACACGGAAAAAACTCTGGAAACACCCATACACTCACTTTCCCTACTTTAAAGAATTTAAACGAGCTTACACATACGCCCTTTCGCTGACAAATAATCAAATAGCTTACAAAGGCACACACACTCGGGCACTGAGAGAGTCCTCCTCTTACTCTGCGCCTGTATTTATATTTTCTGTCTCAATTTCTCCTTCTGATACAATTTATCGACACGATTCTACGAGATGGTTCTTCCACAGAATACCTTCTGGCGCAACCTTTTCTCCTAGCTAGGATTCTAATAATGCGCGATGCGCTTAAACCAACAAACGTACTGTAAACAGCCCGAATAATAAATTTACTTCACTTACTAAAGTCCTAGAACCATCACATGTTTCACATTACCAAAACATTTTTATTTTGCTGGATGTAGAGGAGCGCGCAGGATAACTAACGTGTGTACAGCGGCAGGGTCGTGACTGCAGCCATCCATTTCGCTCGTGGCTGCTGCCTTGGTTTAGCGTGAATCATCCAGAGCAATGCGCGCCTTTCTGACAATCCACAGTGATAAACAGAGGCCATCAGTTCATGAGTGCGCGACAACGCGCTCAAACAGCGTGACCGATGGCCGGCCAGCCGACTGCGGTGCCGGCAGTATACGATAGCCCCTGCAGTGGACCCGACCTTCATAGCTGTCACGGCACACACATCTCAGCCACAAATGAAAGTTCTCTTCCCACAACAACATATCTTCCTTATCGCCGGTCTGTGTTCTTTTATCTTTCACTTTCAAAACATCCTCATACGGTTGACATTATGACAAAGTGGATCTGTAAAGTGCTTTTCATTTGTTACTATTAACTCGACCCCAAATAGAACATCAGGTGCTTTAGTGAACTAAATTATCATTATTTCTCAAATTATTATTGCCAAATATGCTGTAGTCATCCTAGTGGCTGCAAAGTAATATCGAAAATCACATCTGGGAGGAGCTCGGTTACATATCCCACCCGAAATACCAACTTTAGGTTTATTTTGGTTGCACATAATCACTGGCGGAGAATGACAGAATTGTTCCTTCAGAAATTGCCTTTTCCTTCTTTATCTACAATCTTCTTCCGACTCTAATAAACAAGTTGTGAATAGTGTGTAACTTTTTAAAAAAAAAAAAGAATCAAAACTTTAAATTAACTCAATGTCGCTTTTTAAAAAAACTTATACTTGTTTTTAAGCAACGAAGATAATTATATTTGATTTTTTTTATTATTGTGATCGATGATGTTGTAAGTAATTTTCAGATAATCTTATTATTATTAAAGAGTTGATTATTTCCTGTAAATTGTATTAACATCACATTATTTAGATCCTTGTGTCAATTTCATTGGACTTGTAGACGTTTTTGAATATTATATATGTACTTACCAGATTCTTCTGTCGTACTACCAATCTGTGGCGTCAGCAGTACTAATTTCTTTAAATCTAATCTACAAATCTGTTTCAATCTTCTCGGCCGATCTGTTTCACACTTATGAGCTTTTTCCAAGCCATAAATGTTTCAGGAAATATAATCCATGTTCCTCAAAATTAACATTTATGCTGGACGACACTTTTACAAACATTCATCTCTATTAACACTTATTCTTCAATTAATGAATTTGTTTTTATTATTTGCTTCATTACATCAAGAATAAACTTAATCCGTGTTTTCCAAATCATATTAACACTTAATAACGGTGATTACATATAGTTGTCTACGATCTATTTTAGCTGGAAGTATTAGTTCATCGTAGTCGGAAATGAGCGGATATCTTCTTCAGCAAAGTCCTATCTGCCGCCTGTCTATTAAGTATGGACTAATTTCATCCTACTGTCATATTAGCTTTACGTGTCACTTACAAAGGAGTTAATTCCGACTGAAATATGGAACCTTTGAGAAATTGCACTGTTTTTCCATACATCTGTCTGTCGCACCCTCATAATTTTTTAAACAATTCACTTTTATCTTTGTAGTTACATTCTTTTTCGTACTGCCGTTAACACGATAATAACGCAAAATTCTAAAAACTCACATCGGGATGAAAATAATTATGGGGGCTTTAGTAGGAGCTGTAGGAAAAATTTGCTTTAGATAAATTCATGGGTATTAAAAGAAAGCTGAAACCATTCGACACTCAAAATAGCTAAATGAGTAATCTTGAAAAACTGATACCTCAGGAAACAATTTTTTTTCATCAAAAAATCACATTAAACATTTTATATAGAATTTCATTGGATGTGTAGGAAACATATCGTGAAAACTTGTCCGAAAAATATTCCAAAACCTTTAAACACTTTTTTTTTTTTTTGAATGTTTGATTTACATATACCGAAAGACAGTTTTCAAAACGAATAACGAAATCTATTAAAAAACCTTTTTTAAGTTTTCTTTTTTTTTATCGTATAAAGAACTGTTTCGTTAAATCAGACCTGTGCACGTAACACTGAAAGTGTAAAAGAAACATACACTTTACAATTCTAATTTTTTACGACCGAGCCTGGTGGTGTAACGGTTAGCGTTCTGGCCTCTCGTTCGGGAGGACGGCGGTTCGAATCCCCGTCCGGGCATCCAGATTTTGGATTTCCATGGTTTCCCAAATCACTCCAGGCAAATGCCGGGATGCTACCATCAAAGGCCATGGCCGAATTCCTTCCCATTCCTTGCCCCCCATCCTTTCCCATCTCCAAAGACCTTGCTGTTAAGAGACGTTAAGCAATTAAAAAAAAGTTTTTTACGGTTCCTTACCGCGGAGTTCCATTGTGGGCACTCCGTTGTCTGTCCATCGTATCGTCACAGGTCTCAGACTGAGATTGGTGTGTCAGCGACAACGTTCTAGCCTCGCATTGTGATTATTCCATATTACGGTTTTCCATGGTTCGCTGAAACCATACCAAGCTAATGTCAGTGTGGTTAATTGACCGAGTCCTTTTCCGCCTCTAATGAATTCCTCGTTGACGAGACATAAAGGCACAAGGGAAAAAAAAACTTTACTGTAGTAAATGGAGATTCCAAATTTGTACAAACCATGTATGTCATTCATAACAGGGATTGAAAAATATTATTATTATTTTTTACTACACTTTATTAAGTTAATATCTAATATAATATTTCCAATTTTTTTACAGTATTTTGAAATAATTCGTCAAATATATCAATTTTAGGCCAATATTTTTGCCAGGACTATCAAAAAAATGGTTTGGGAGAGACTATATTATCCTCTTTCCACCAAATGTCAACCTCTTCTTCACGTGGTGCACCCCGTTTGCACGGAAATGTTTCAGGCGACTGATAGATTCCCCGAATATGGAGTTGCCCACAGCTTGCCAACGGGCTCCTAAAGGAGGGAGGGAGAGTGGAAAGTAATCCAGGGTACCCTCTTGCCCCTGGGGTTGGAAACGGTGCCTAAACGCGAATGAATCAGAAATGATCAATGGCATCAGGATGTAGAAGGCAACCGAAGACCCTGTATTAAAGACGGTAAAGGTACCCTGGGCAAAGTAATTGTCTCAAATTACATATAGCATGTTGGCTTTTTCCTTGGAAAAATTTTGAGGAGGTAAAATAGTCCCCTAATCGGATTTCCGAGGACTGCTGAGGTAGAAGTTATCACAATGGATAGAGACATTCCACGAGTCGGAGCGTGGAATGTGAGAAGTCTGAATAGGCCAGGTTGATTATAAAACTTATAAACGGAGATAGAGCGACTTAAGTTGGATGTCGTTGGTATTAGTGTGATTAAGTGGAAAGATGCATAGGATTATTAGTTTCGGGAAAACGGAATACGTGACGCAAAAACTATCAGTGAAGTTATTGGTGTAGGATTTGTGAGCTATTATGAACAATTTAGTTACAGAATTATTTTGTTGGGGATAGAAACTAAGCCCACCCCAACCACGTTAGCACAAGTGTATATGCCAACCCCACAGGAAGATGATAGAGAAAGAGAGAAAATATATCCTGAAATTGAAGAATTAATCCAATATATGAAGGGGGAGGAAACTCTAATAACTATGGGTGATTGGAAAGCGATAGTGAGAGAAGGAAAAGAAGGGAATATTATAGGAACATTTGATCTAGGATAAAGAAATGAGCATGACAGCAAGTTGCTAAAATTTCAAGACAAATATAAACTCGTTTTTGCTAACACGCTGTTTAAGAATCATGCACGAAGGATATACACCTGAAAACGTCCAAGCGATACAGGTAAATATCGGCTAGATTATATCACGGTCAAACAAAGATTCAGGAATCAAGTTCTAGACTGTAAAACACCCAGGAGTGGACATAGACTCTGACCACAATCTGATGGTTATGAAGTACATGCTGAAATTCAAGAAAATAAAAAAGTAACCCAGGCAGAACAGTATGGAAGTGAACAAACTGAAACAATCTAACAAATAACTCTGAAATTAGATCTGAGGACGAAAGGAATGCATTGAAGACAGAAATAATCAAATCTGATAAAGAAACAATAGGCTTTAGGGAACAAGGCGCCAGAAAACCTTGGATCACAAAAGAAATATTGGAGTCAATTTGTCAGTGGAGGCACAAAAATACTCAGTATGAAGGAGGGAGGGAACAATAAAGACGGTTTAGAAATCAGATAAACAGGAAATGTAAAAAAGAAAAGAAAAATGGCTGCATGAAAACATTGAAGATGTAGAATAGCGAATGGTCGTGGGTAAAGTACATGTGGCATGTAGGAAGATCAAATAGAATTTTGGAGAATTTGAGAATAGGTATGTAAACATTAAAGCTGCTGATGGCAAACATCTTTTAAGCTCAGAAGATAGAGCTAACCGATGGAAGTATACATAGAGAAACCGTATGATTGGGTTGATTTGAACAACGTTACACTGGAAAAAGTAGGCGGCGTCGATATTGATGACAGAGATGAGTCTGTTTTAAGGACGGAATTTGTTAGAGCTTTGATTAATTTAAAATCAAAAAAAAGAAGCTTGAATTGCTAATATTCCTGTAGTACTTTCGAAATCTCCAAGAGAGGAAACAATCAAAAGATTTTTCAAGCTGATATCAAGAAGTTATGAAACAAGAGAGATTCCAATTGATTTGAATAATAGTATCATTTTCACACTTTCAAAGAAAGCACAAGCTGACAAAAGCACCATAAGTCTAACATCACATGATTCAAAATTACAGTCCAGAATAATATAGAGAAGGATGGAAAGGTTAAGAGAAGAGATAGTAAGTGAAGATTAGTTTGGGTTTAGGAAATACCGTGGTGCAAGAGAAGCGATTCTGGCTTTAAGATTAATGCTTGAAGGGCGAATCAAGAAAGATAATTTTTCGGTTTTGTTGATTTATAAAATGCATTTGATAATGTTAGGTGAGACAAGATGTTTAAAATTTTACAGAAATCTGGTCTAAAATACCGAGAAAGAAGAATACTTTATAATCTATATAAGAATCAAGTGTTTCTAACAAAAGTAGGGAATAATGATAGGCATGCATTAGTTATAGGGGGTGTAAGAAAAGGTTGTAGTCTATTCCAGTTGCATTAAACTTTTATGTAGAGGAAGCAATAAAGGAAGTAAAAGAAAAATTTGAATGTGTCATAAGTGTTCAAGGAGAAAAAATCAGTATGCTGCGATTTGCTGATGACATTGTTCTGTTATCAGAACGGGCTGAGGATATTGAGAAGTTACTGAATGTCATGAACAAAATACTGAAGGAAGATTCTGGACTAAATATAAACTAAAGCAAGACAAACGTGATGAATTGTAGCATAAACGATTGCAATAATAGATTAAATGTAAGAAATAGGACCGGATGTGTTAGGAGAAGTAAGTTGATGCTCTCTTCGGAAATTAACTATTTCCAACTGTCGTCAATTAATAATGATTACCCTTAATTACTTCGTCCTCCAAATCACAGTTCACTGTCGTTGGTAGCCAGAGGGTTTTATCTTCCCCCAAAGGTCAAGTAACTACTGTTTTGAATGGATTAAATAGTTCCATGAAATTAAACCACCGGCGAATCACTTTTTACTTCATACTTATTTCTCTGTGAGCTTCATAACAATACTAAACTCGGAAAAAGGTAATAGACTCGTCCAAATACACTAAAGCACACGAATATTACAGCAATTAAACTCACAAACGACTGTAAAACTTCCGAAAACTACTGATCTGCTCGGCATCTTAACGAGTTAAAATTCAGAAAGCCACAATGGGATAGGCAGACGTTTCTAGAGCGTTAACAATAAATTAACAAATAAATCCGTACAAAAATAATTACTGGCTGTACAAAATCACTCACAGTCATTACAAAACACTTTAAATGAAAGTTAATACTGTTTAAATGCATTTACACACAAGATTACTAACATAAACCAGTCCAAACAGTTTAGAGTTGTCCTCCAAACGTCGTGACTCACGTCAGCACTTACAATTACACACTTTTAATTAATGCTTCATACGTAATACTGTCCTTGCTCGTATTACAAAAAACTCCATAAAAAAAATATTCATTAACATGACAAATATACAAAATTCACAATTATACACACAAAAAATATAGAATCCCACATTTAATCAACTCCCCTCTTGTTATACATAAAGCTTAAAATAAAATTTTATAAAAGGTCTGGGTCTGAGGACTGTTATAAAATGAATTCTGCTTCTTAGCAAGTATAATTATAACTGATGACCGAAGCAGTAGTGATGTTAAAGTCAGGAAAGCACTAGAAAAGAAAGCGTTCACAAAAAAGAAAAAACTTTTACTTTCAAATATTGATCTAGGGCTAAGAAAGAAGTTTTGAAAACTCTATGGTAGTGAAGCATGGGCTTTAGTTATACCAGAAAGAAGAAAAATTGAAGCATTTGAAATGTGTTACTAAAGAAGGATGCTGAAAATTAAGTAGACAGATAAAATACGAAATGAGTGTGTTTTGGAAATAGTGGGTGGGGAAAGAAGTTTGTAGAAGCCTCTAACAGAAAAAATAAACAGGATGATGGGTCTTATTTTATGGCATGCGGGATTGATTTGAGGAAACAGTCGAAGATAAGAACTGTAGAGGAAACCAGAGATTAGAATATATGAAGCAGATAATTGAGGACGTATGTCGTGAGGGGTATGTTGAGATGATTAGGTTAGCGCAAGATATGAAGGGATGGAAGATACGTCAACCCAGTTGAGAGACTGAAAAAAGCAGCGAAAAATGTGAAAAACATCCCCAAAACGGTGTTACTTAAGAACTTGAAATTTGTTCTCATTATAAATCATTTCCATCTAATATAGTTTTAACTTTCGAGTAAGACAAGGGAAAGATTTTATTCTGAGGTTGCTTTGAATATATTAATAATTTTTTCTTGAATAATTATCTTAATTCAAAGTTCATAGCCTATTAATATATCTATAATACATTTTTTGGAACCAAATATATATATATATATATATATATATATATATATATACTAGCGGTGCGAGCTACAACGTAGTGCAGCGAGGAGACAGAAAAATCGTCCAATTATAAAGAAAAATTTATTACTGGAAGTGTTATTTAGTTTTAGTTCCATTTTAATTAATATCCTGTTTTGTATGGTCATATATAACGTAAATGGAAAGTAGTGCCTCTAAATAAATAGTCTGTGATCAATAAAATAAGTCTTAACGAAACAAGAACGCATTTGTAAGTACAGAGTTTTTGTCGGTGGACCGTCAGCAACTGGTGGTAAGGCTATTGAAATCGCTAAAGTTGGAGATCGTTTTTCTCCCTCTCATAGCCCCCGGTAACGGTTCACCTGTCGAAGAAATGTCGCGGAAAATTTCTTGCTCTACTGTGGAAGGCAGAGTTCACAACGAATGGAGAAAAAATTTGCCCTATAGCAGGCTCAAGCTTCAACGTTCTCTTCGGTATTGTAACTTCTGCCCCACGCATCCCCTCTGACATTGACATTCTCTACAAGTTATTCTGTGACAGTTGTTTTAGAGTCTCTCATTTTTTTTTCGTCATTCATTTACTTGCCATAACGGTTTGGCAATTATGTTCCAAGTGGGCATGTACGCGTCTGCTTGCGATGTTAGGGGAGACAAAAGTGGAGGAAGCACAAAGAAGTGGCGTTGATTGGATGGCATTTGGAGGAAAATACTTTATATCAAAGAGAATTAATGCTTCTGTTAACCGGTGTTGATGTATTCCTGAGTAATATCCGAAGAACTGTCAGCTGTCAAACGAATATGAGGTGGAGCCCTATGTTATTATTGATTTGATCATCCCGCAGGAGGAACAATAGGCCTGTTTACGAAGGGTAGGACGAGTTATTCCTTTGTCTCTAAGGGTGTTGAATGTGTGTTGATGACTATGATGACTGCTGTTAACTGTGATGTATTGTTTTGTAAGTATGAAGGATAGGATAAGGAGAAGTGCGGTGCCAGCCTGCTCCTCCGAAACACACCTACGGACGCTAAGTTTAATTTCCTTATTTAACGGGCTGTCATCTTTTAAACATGAAGGCGTACGTACTACCTGTGTAAGAGAACAGACTGCGTTTGCTACACCTACGGTCATAAGAAAACATCTGCTACTTGAAGATCAGTCTCTTCGTTGAACATTAAAAAGCTGATTTTCATTGCGACCCCAATCGACAGTAGGTTAGCAATTATCACTTAGTGATTCAATCGCGATGGCAAAATTTGTACCAAGATGGACTGAAAAATTCTCGTCCTTTTGTCTGTGTTAATATATTTTATGTTGTAATGATAAATAAAATGACAGACTTTTGTAAGATGCTAATATTTGTTTGTAAATAGTGATCTTTAAATTTTACGAAAGTCTCATGTTTCATAAGAATATTAAACAAACCTGCCCAAACTTTCAAGATTACGTTATTATACGGTTTGAAATGTCTATTTTTAGCTAAGAATAAGTGATGATCGATATCATACACTTCTTAGTACATTTTGTTTCATCAGTTATGAGTGAAAAGTGCTGGAATGATAAAAGAATTAACTCTGATTCACTGTCAGATGTTATAAAGTTTCACGAGAGATGTAGTTGGGACCATAAGAGCTTATTATCTGTTGGCCGCAGAGCAGGTTAATCTTTGGCCCACAAGAAGCCTTTATCTATCCTCTGCGATTAGTTTCCTGTGGGGTACACGATCTGCCGAATAACTTTGACAAACTGAACATAAGAATAACTTTAGCCATGCCGAACATCTGACATGGTGCATAGAGTGTCGGATGTGTTTTAATACAAAATAAACATCGTTCCGATTTCTTATGGCAGTTAATATTTATGAATTCAAGGGTATTTTTGACTTAGGGGTGCTATTTTTATATGATTGCTCAACCAAGTTGTAACTAGTTTTATTTTGTATCCCTCTATCAAAAACGTCTTTGTTACTCAAAATTACCGGTGAGAAATTTATTGGTCAATAAATTAAGAATCATAAATCTAGATAAATATTTTAATGTGATTCTTGCAAGTGTCTTGCTCGTCACAAAATAAAATTTGAATTGAAAACCATTAAAAAACAAATGAGATAAGTGCAGATAAAAAACACACACACACACACAAGAATTTGTTCGTAAAATCTCCCCGAATTCAGAATTCACTAATTGAGCATTCCAGAAGAAAATTCCGAGATGGTAAATTGAAGTCAAAGAAGATACAATCGCAACGGCTTTGTTGGTATATAAATCATTATTTCCTTTTTTAGTGAACCTAAATTTTTCACCAGTTTCCACAGCAATATCACATATTCAGTTCATTAAATTCATTAATCTGAATTACAAATATTCGATCTTGTTAAATTCGCTCCGAAATATCGCAAGAGAGAGACCCGAGCATCTTCTACTTTTATCTTACATTTATGTACGGTTCGAAATCCCGTAGCGAATTTGCCTGAGCGAGACACATAAATTTGTACCTAGCGGGATCAGGAACGTAAGAGGCACGCTCGAACGCCGACTATACGATAGTTTTAAACCCTTTTCTTCTCCTTTTTTGGTAGTGCTCTGAAAAAGGCCAAGGGACACATTTTTCCGTAGATCCAGCCCCCCACCCCTAACACCGTTGCCCTACTTTAAAACGAGAAGTGTCGCCCGAGATTTAAGAATGGTGCAGGGTGGGGAGGTTTGCTACTGGGTGGGGTCGTGTAACAAACGTCTCCAGATAGGCGAGCTCGCCAAGAATTAGTCGCGGCCGCTAGCGTAGCGCAGGGAAGCCTTCCTCCCAGGCGCATGCGAGATGCAATCAGCTGAGAGGAGCAAGCAGCCACCGATAAAAGTTAAACGCCCGCCACAGTGTGCGAGAAGAATGGCGCCCCGGCCACTTCACCATCCCGTTGCAACGAAAGAAGCCAGTGGAGGGAAGAAGGGAGGTGGAGGAGAGGTACATTGGACCCTTCCTAGTGGATGGTTTTTGGCACAGGATTGATGGGAACGCGGACGAAATTCCGGTGGACAGAAGAAAGATGTGTCGATTCTGTAAAGAGCTCGACATTCAGCCAGCTAGAGCTTAATCTAAGCGGTCATAAAATTGCATCTTGACAGCGAGGACTTTATTTTGAAGCAGACAGATATTCTCATCTTTTCCTTAGGTATTCTTTTTATTACTATGACACTTTCCACCTTTTCTTTTATACTAAATCTGTTTCCTTCTGTTTTGTGGTCACTTACAAGTTTACAACCTTGACTTATGTCATTCAAACAATATAATAATTTTAATTATAATACTTTCACAAAAGGGAATATTTTTAACTCTTAATCGCGTCATCCAACTTTTTCGGTAGGTGAGTATATTCTGTGAATATTCATACCAGGAGTTTAATTATTACTGACACAGATATAAAAAAATATGTAAATACTATTGTTCATACGGTATACATTAACTTTCCTCCATGCCATTTCGGTTAAGTATGGTCAATAGTTGCAAGATTGCTATGAAAAACGCTGCTGGTTCCTTCCTTTGAAACTGACTCTTTTATGGGTGAAAACGCTTTTCACCCCACTATCTGTAATTGCCAACAGACGGGCAGAAATTAGTAAAAGTCATTTTCAGTGCCATATTAACTTTGGTCCCAGAGGACACTGAATGGATTAAACTAACATAACTCGACGCGGTTTTCTAGCAGCTCGAAGAAGGCATCAGCAATTTAAAAAAAAAAAAAATAACGCTAATTCGGGTACCTGACAAGAGGAATGGCATATCAGAAATATCAAATGTCAAAGTTACGTTAAATAACGCCAAGTATCGATAAAAACAACAATATTAAGTACTCACATATTGTTAAAAATGATAAAGTAATTTGATATCTGTCAGATAGATGTGAAAATGTTTTCAAAAACAAAGGGAAGGATTCATAAAAGCATGAATGCACCGGATCGGTATCAATGGATTGTCAAACATATAACAACATAGACGACATGAGTGTCATGATCCCTCTGCTTCGCAATTTTCAACAGGTGAGTGATACTGTTGGCACGCATGCGCACGTCACCTATCACAGGATGAATACAGAATATCAATATAATACGGAATGTACGTCTTCTTATACTAATTTTATTCTAAAAATCGTAGAATATTCTAAGTGAATTAGTCTCTAATATTAGACCTCTCATTGTTCTGGTCGAAGTATCATCGAAGTCCTATAATAGAATTACTATTGCATATGACAAGATAATAGCGATCACTAATCGCATATGATATATTTACTTCACATAAAGTCAGGGAAAGTAAGAAAACTATGTCACGACTCGCTCCCGTTTTGGAATTGCAAAATACTTTGCTGTCTCAGGTAATATAAGTGGAAACAAAATTATTTTTAGTTTAATACTTTTTAAAATATTAAACAATTTTTACACAAATTGATTCAAAGTGAATTTGAAGATAAAATCAACTGAAAATAAAATAAAACTATAAATGAATACAATTTTTCTCGGCGTTGTTTATTTATAAAAGTTTCTCGGGAAACAAATCAAGTAATATTATTATTGATAAACAATATTTCAGTGACAAAACCTCTGTCGTCATCTTCAGGTGCAGTTGTAAGCCTTGAAAACTGCCTTGAAGACTTCAAGGTAGACTTCAAGGCTTACCACTGCACCTGGAGATGGCGACGAAGTTTTAACATATGTCGCCGAAATATTGTGCATCGATAATAATATTACTCGGTTTCTTTCCCGAAAAACATTTATAAAAAAAAGATAAAAAAATCTACTCATTATTCCACGATTAATTCATTAGGTTTGACGTGAATACCATAGTGTCTTAAAACTGAATTTCATTTTTTTGCACTTATGACATTTAAAAAAAGTGTAATTGTAATGCCAGATAGAAGGTAATTGTCTGTTGTGGAAGTAATTGCACAAAAATACAAAAATCAGGGGAAAAAATCAATGCGAGGCAATATTAGGTTAAAAAGTTACAATGATATGTTCGCTGAAATTTAAATATTGCTTTTTGTTTATTTACGACAACTAGTTCGTGTAAGGAGATGGGCAATCGATGTTTACACTGTATTCTCTGTGGCAGGTATATGTACTAGTTTACAACACATTCTAAGAATTTTTTTGACAGAAGATACGAAACAATAAAGATTATTAAAAACTCGGAGAACGTTTACACGACACGTGCATAATCGGGAAATACATCAATCGAATAAATAACAGTTATTCGTTTTTGATTTTATACTTTCCACCATTTAAAGTCAAATTGATTTAGTTAAATAAATCCTCGCCAAATACGCCTAGAATCTAACCAGAATAAGGTACTCATAACAGGAAAAATCTCATTAAAAATGATCGTTAGTCGTTTTTTTCCTTACAACCTCTTCCAGAATAAATTCCTACTATCACCATACGTATTACCCGTTGTTTCTGACGGGCGTTAAAACTAGTAATAATGTCCTGTCGTCTAAAAGACCGAATGACGTAATTTCGTACCAACTGTGCAATGCGCCTATGTAGTAGCCGCTTAATTTAACTTCATAATGCTATCAGGTAATGGAAACGTACAGTTTAACGTGAAATCTTTTCCGCGGAGTGTCCTAGCATCTTAACATTAACAAGCAAAACTATACAAGAGATTCAACACAGTTTAAGGGCCTGTAAGGAATTCCATGCGAGGTCGAATTCCTTTCACGAGTAGCATTTGCGTGCAGTGAGCAGATAAATTGAGTGGAATTGACTGGTAACATAGTGAGTGAATGTACTGGAAAGAGCTTCCACTTTTTGTGCTTCAGTATTTTCTTTTATTTTTATGTTGAAAATTATAATAGTATGAATTATTATTGAATACGTTATGGATATAAGGCTTGCTATGTGACACCAAGTACATTAGACTATAATATCAGACATTTTTAGGTCGAAATGACTGCATCTATGTGTTCTAGTCCACTATTTACAGATAGGCAATAATCGTATGTTGCTCTTTTCCACTCTTAATAGAAATAGCTGATGGACTCAGCATAATACACGCTTACGTCTGCAACTGCAAATGCTCCATCCAGATCTATTGACCGAATGCTGTTATTGGATAAATTAGCTTAATCATTTTTCATTTATCATGTGTGTATGAGCTACAATTTCTGCTTTCCTCTCCTACATGAATACAACAATTGGGTTTACTATATTAAACTTGAATTATTAAAAAAAGAGTAATGAAATCTCTACGTGTGAAGGTCAGTTTTATGTGTAGTTATAGATGTGAAAGTTTAAATCCGCAGTGAATTTGGCCAAAGTGAGTAGCATATGATAGTAAATAATAGTAATGCTAGTTAGCGCGTTCATCCCTTAATGAAAATCGATGTTAACGTTGGCTTTAATTAACCATCAGTAGCAAACTGTAATTTCCGTTATGCTTATTGTCATTCATATCTAACCGTAGCAATGTAACTTTTAAGTTTATATGCAGTACAGTACAGTTATCAAGAGGGAAGATCAGTTACGAAAAAGTTATAAAATATTAAAGCCAATAGAACAACTTAACAAAAAGGAGAGCCCACTAGGCAAATGTATCAATACAAATTCTTATCGCTTTATTGTTATCACTGATGTCAAACGTATTCTGTTCTAAATATATTTTATAACCACATAAGTATCCTATCCGAAACCGCAAAAATCTTTAGAATCTATTTACGAAATTTTCAAAGATTTACGAAGGCAAGTGAATTCAGAAGCGAGCGAGCAGTATGAAGAATCTCGTGTGTTCTTCTCTTCATTTTCACCCGCTGGTAGTCAGCCTGTGAGATGTGCGCCTTTGTTAGGATTTTTCAATCTTATATTTAATGAAAAAATCTTAGCATCATTATTTTTTACTAGTGGTAAATTTGAGGGAAGATGTAATAAGATGGACGCATTGTCAAAAAAAGTATTTTCTAGCACTAGAGGCAACGAAAGGTTAATCGTCTGGCCAATATCAATCCTGATGCAGTAGGAAGGTAATGAAAGAGAGTCAAAGAACTGGTACTTCTGTCCTTCTAGGTAAACAGAATTTAATTATTGCGAATTGCCTCATGATAAACAAAATCTTAGAGTTTGATAACGTGGGAGTCCAGATGTGGGAGACGGACCATCGAGTACCGTTGTTTCCAAGCAACAGAACAGCAGGTATCTGTACTTCCAAGAAGAAAGAACAATTTTAATCAGCACCAGTGACTAATTAGCGTCTATTAGACAAATAAATAAGCAAATTACTCTGAATGTTTATGGAGGTTACAGACGACACTAACCTCTCTATAAGAAAAACACCAAACAGTAATCTAGACATTAATGCATATGAAATACATAGTAAAATAGAATACTGGTTTAAGACAAACTCTTTAAAATTAATTTTTAATAAAACACTTTACATTACATTTAAAAAAAAATATGCACAGCGGAATTTACATACAAACTCTAAAAATAAAATAATCTTAGAAAAAATTAGCATAAAATTCCTTGGCATTCAAATCGATGAGAAACTCAATTGCCAAGTACATATCACACAGAAGAACTTAAGCAATGCATCCTTTGTAGTAAGCACACTTTCCCTAATAGCAGATCTAGAATTAACCAAACAGGTATACTCTTCTTATTTTCATTCAGTCATGTCATATCGTATAATGTATTGGGGTAGCTCTTCAGAAAGTAAAAAACGTTTTCACAGCACAGTAAAGAACTATTAGGATACTGTGTAGGGTAAAACCAAGAACATCTTTCAGATAATTCTTTAAGCAGCTCAATATTATCACAAAGACTACTCAGTATATATATCCTCTTACACGCTTTGTTATAGAACATTTTAACTTGTTTATATTAAACTCACAAGCACATAATTTCAACACAAGAAACAAAATTAACTTATCTGAAACACAAACATCACTGTCATTAGTACAAAGAGAATTAATTAATCTGGGACAAATCATCCCAAGAATATTATACAGTTTGTAAATAAAAAGAAATGTATTCAAAGAAAAAACTGAGGGATTATCTTATTAGCATCTCATACTCTATTCAAGAATTTGTACGAGAAAAGCATTAACTTCATCCAGTACGACTTCTGCAAAATTCAGTTGTAAAAGTTATGTTTATTTTTAATTTTATTGTTTTTCTCTTTGTAACACGTAATATTTTTTTTCACTAAGATTATTAATGTGTAGCTGTATATGTATTAACAGTGACATGTTTCACATCCCAGAGGCCCTTCCTTAGCATGGATCAATAGAACAAGATACATAAATAAATAAACAAAACTAAACAGAAGCGTGTTTCACCAGAGGTGACCGCCAACTGTGTTTCGTTCGTGGAAGGAGCGGCGATTGTCACGAGTACTGGTTATCGCCACCACAGGGACGCTGTAGTGATTGATGACTGGTCAGGAAGAGAGCTCACAATCAGTTGACAAATTGTTCTTCCGCGACCGGCCGCTGCCATTAATCTCGCTGATTACCTCACCCGCTATAAATGTCGCCTGCCGGCCTTCAGACATTCGTCAGGAGCGGGACAGCTGTTTCGAGTTGTCAGGTGCTTCGACGAAACATAATTCTAACCCTGCACTCTGCAACCCTAAAAAAAATAGAAGAGAAAATGCAACTAAGTCTAAAGCAGCAATAAAATCACGTATACTTCATCTCCCACCCCCATTTTTTGCTCTTAATATCCTGAATTGATGGTCTTCATTTACAGCAACAGCCTGCAACTTTGATTACCAACCATCCGCTTCATGTAACGAAACTTTTGCATGCACTATCAGCTTTGGTATCTTCTTTATTGCTTTCCTTCAGTGAACTCTCCACTATTTTAATCACTGCATACCCACTATCCGATCAAAACTATATCAGGAAACATATCTGAAACTGCACTCAGACCTGTGCCACGTTCCCTATTAATGGACATTATCTTAATATGGGGTAAGTCCGCCCTTTGTCTTTACAACTGAGGAGACTTCAATGAAGTTTCTGAATGCCTGTGGAGGAATGGCAGCACCATTCTTCCTCAAGAGCTGCAGGCAGAGAAGGTAATGATGTTGGATGCTGTGATTTGGAGAAAAATGGAAGTCCTACTTGTAATTCATCACAAAGTTGTTCCATTTAGCATTCTGAAGATTTAAAGAATTTTATCGTCGCCAAACCATTGTCTCACAAATGCAGTTTTACGACGGAGTGCATTGTCATGCTGCTACCTACACCCAATCTGCAAGAAGCCGATTCGTTTCCGTATGTTTTCTTTGTCCACGCATCAACTACTGAGCCGATTTGAATGGCGTTTTCGCAGTTTGAAAGCATTAAGCACTGTGCTATGTTTTATGAATCTAAGTGTATGGTTAATGAAACAATAAATGATAATCTGTTCGTAAAATAAACAGTTGGGCACCAAAAAGCACACTACATCCATGATTAACACCCGATTCGTAACTTGAGCAGATTGGCCCAAAAATCACATTACATCAAAGACAAACACTCTTTGGATTCTGTTAATATTGTAGTTGACTATGTTACTTTGGTTATTTATTTACTTAGCATTCGTGAACGCAAGTTAAATTATTAAAAACTATATCTATCGTGTCTTATGTGGGCATCACTTCACGAAATTTCAGTTTTTTCTTTACGTCTGTGGAATGTTAGGTCCACGTAGGTGAAGCTATCGGCAAGTGTTAGGACCAAATAATTCAATATGTTCTAAAAGCTATCTATTTTTGTTCATGTATTGTTAATGGATTTTAGAAGTAAAATGATAACGGAGTTCGTTCGCAGTTACAATACAGACACAGTAGTCGCCTGATGTCAGCTACATCCTTTGCAAGAACATTCCACGACGAAGTTTAATCACAGTGTAAAAACTATCTCATACCAGTGGGACGGTATAACCAAGCGCCAGTGAATTTAAGTCATTTCTCTTTCACGTGAATCTTGAGCCTCTTTTCCGCTCTCCTAGTAAACTCCGCAAGACCGCACTTTGCATCCGAGAGAAAATCGTCCATTATGAAGCTGTAAACATCTTTGATCTATACTGAAAATTCTGATAACCACCCGATTTTCTTAAATTCCTTCTCTGGAATCTGGGAAAGAATTCCTTCCTAGGAAGATTCTGTTATTAAGTTATTGATTCCATTCAAACCTATTTACTCCTTTTTTAATATACCATAATCAGTTTTATTTTGGAGATTTGAAATAGTTTGCTTTAATCAGTTTTCTAAAAATATTAACAAACATTGAATCGTCTTGTCACCAGCCTTTCATTTCTAACAGTACTTCCTTATTTACGTCAATATCTCTAAGTAATTATGTTTATAAATTCTCTCGTCGCTACGACGCATACTTTCAGTAAAACTAACTGCTGGCGGACTTATAGAGGCCAACGCAGAAGTTTATGTGGCCAACCTGCCACTCGGTCTCTACAACGTTAACTCTATTTCGCACTTTATGTCATCAACTTCCTGGTGTTTTACCGCTATCTCAGAGCGACAACTCTCTGTACCAGTTGGGTTGTCACTGACTCTTTTATTGGCTGAGAATGGTAACTGAAGTATTGCCGGTCCTGGCAGTGTAGGGGCTAGCACGCTGGCCCGCATTGTAAGGGCCACCGGTTCGAGTCCGGCCTCGGGCATGGGTGGTTTTAATTAAGTGTTGTGTTCGTCTTGTGCTGTCCTTACTGTAGTGTCTACAATATCATGATTAATGCCTGATACAACAGTTGGTACAAAAACAAATTCGAGCTGGCTAAATGGTCGCAAAGACCGAAGGCCATATTTAAAAAAAAAAAAAAAAAAAAAAAAAAAAAAAAAAAAAACCCCGAAGTATCGCCTATCCGCATGTTAAGTGCAGATTATTTGTGAAAGGTGTAGTTTGTGAGAAGGGAAATGGTAAATCTATGTGACACTATATGTGTGGATAACTTCGGTCATATTATTACGTATAATTCTAAATTACGATTCATAGATCGTATTCTGAGGAATTGTAATGCTCATACAAAGCAAACAGCATATAAAACACTAGTGCGTCCGCATCTGGATTATTGTTATGGAGTTTGAGATTCGTATCGCAAGGGCCTGATTGACTCAGTGGAGAGGGTACAGAGGAGAGCCGCTCGATTCGTGACTGGTTGCTACAGTCCTTATGAAAGCGTCACAGAATTGATACATAGATTGGGCTGGGATCGTTTGGAAGACAGACGACGTCATTTGCGTTTGAATTTATTGGAGAATATGCAAACTTCTATGACCTACGAGGGCAGTGTGAGGCTTCTTCCGCCAACCTATTTGGGTAGCAATGACCGGAGGCATAAGATTCGAGAAATAATATGCCGTACTGATGCTTTTATGTATTCTTTCTTTCCTCGTGCTATTAGGGATTGGAATGCGCAGAATTAAGATTGGTACTTAGCACCCTCTGCCAACCAAAATGTTTGTGAATTGCAGAGTATGCATGTAGATGTACAGTTTATATATATATATATATATATATATATATATATATATATTGTGTTGTCTGTATATAGACATGAAATAAAAGAAAATATGAAACCAGTTTCGGTACATTCACACAAAGTCGCCCAGGAGAATTATCACCAATTGTGTCGCATCTCCTCGCTTAACACTGTGGAGTGGTTTTGGATCTAACACACCGAGCGTGTTGGGTGAACGGTTAACGTTCTGGCCTCGCATTCGGGAGGACGCGGGTTCGAATCCCTGTCCGAGCATCCAGATTTGGGTTTTCCATGGTTTTCCCAACTCACTCCAGGTAAATGCCGGGATGCTTCCTTCAAAAAAGCCATGGCCAAATTCCTTCCCGTTCCTTGTCCCCAGTACCGACCCGCCTCTAATGACCTTAGCCGTCGACGAGAGGTAAAGCCACAGTTAAAAAAAAAAGGATCTAACATTAGATCTTTTGGAAAGAATATCGTGATTAATAATTTGTGCATTGTAAACTATCCTACGATCCGATCAAGTTTCAATGATAACGATTTCTTCCACCCTTAGGGTTCAGACTAAACTGAACTTCTTGTTGTCATAAAGCTTAATGATATGGTTTCAGGTTGCAGCGTTTTACACTTTGTCTTGGTAAAATAGAGAACTTCACATTCACATAATAATCTTTGGCAAATAAGATGCTGGAATAAGGATCAGTAAAATTTTTTACAGAAACTAGTGCTGAAATCAGGTGGACGAAATATAGTTATAACTTGGTAGCGTTTCTTGACAACATTTTTCGAAGACAGTAACTCGTACAGTAACCACCAGATATTATCGAAATATTGTGTTTTTTAGTTTCTTAACTAGTATTTTAATTTCATTAAATATCGATTTAAATGCACATTTCGTGTTATATACTCGTTTACTGATTGCATTTTTTTATTTAAAACGGTTCCTTTTTCCTTTAAATTACCGGATAACTTGAACTTCATTGGAACTGTTCACTTGCAGAGATTAAAAATGAATATTCTTTTATCATCACTACTTCTACGTTTGTAAAAATTAACAACATACTGAGTAATTTATAGTGGAAATAACTTTTGGTGATGATTCAACAATAAAGCAGATACAGTTGTAATTTCTACTTTGTTATTTTTGCAAAAAGGAAGGTTAAGAAAAAATTATTTTGTTACATGAATTTGTTTCAAGTAATGATCCAGTGCTTTAACATTATTATGAGCAACATAGTTAGTTATCTCACAAAATGCTAATAGTGGTCTAACTTGATACGTTGTGGAAGCATCGCAAGAGGGGATTTCAGCCAGATAACTAGGTCTGCATTATTGTTATACCTCTGTCGCACTGCGCACAAACACGATTCAGTAAAAGTTATATGCCGAACAGATTGCTTCGTGTATTAGAAAACGTGTGTAGGGACGGTCCCAATATTACATTCTTGGCAGAGCGCTCGTGCTTCGCTAGCAATTCCTACCATTGAGATCGACGACATAAAAAGAGCTGGCCTACCTCCCCCGACCCCGCTGCTATTGTATTTCCGCCGGGGCCGCATGTGACAATCAGCCGACTTCTGCTGGTGACAGCTGTATTTTCCATCAGGCGCATTATTCAGCCGGCCGTTTAACCTGAACGTTTGTCACCTGGAGTGCCGCTGCCGCCGGTTTTAAACTCAGGTAGTACATCAACAGCGCTAAACGGCACGCACCGTCCGATCGTTTTAACAAAACATTTGACCGGTTTATCTCGACAGAATGCAACGTTCGGAAAGAATAGACTACAAAATTGGCGATGCGTTACGCTTACCTTGTCACCTCTCTCCGACTTTGTCAGCGTGTTTTTACACACGTTGAATGTGTTTGTTGCTTCAAAATTTTGATGAGACTGGTTAATTATGTTAACTGCCTAACATCCTTTTTTCTTTGTACAGCAGAACGGCAGAGTTCATATCCCCCCTAAATGATTAATGATAAGCGCCTGGCATTCTGGAGTACACGGGTTCAAATCCCTTTCTGTTCATCCAGTTTTAGGTTTTTGTTGATTCTCTCCAGACGACTGCTGCATTGGTTCCTTAAAAAAACCTAATCAGAATTCCTTCCCGTTCCTTGGTCCTGTCTTCTCACAGGTAAAATTACTTCAACGATCCATAAAGCCCGAAAGTAATAATAATGCTATACAAGACAAATAAATATCATAAACAATTACAGTGATAAGTCAAACACTATCAGCTTTCAGTCACTTATTTTGCCAAAATTTGCTATTTGTTTCATCATGGATGAACTACGAATTAATCAATATTTTCACTTGTAAATTTATTAAGAGCATGAAGTAAAGAAAAGGGTACGTTTTGAGAAAAAATGTTAACCTTTCAGCTTGAGTGTATTGTAAGTTGTTTGTATGTAACTAGTGATTTACGGAGAACTGATTAAGGAATGCTTCTTTTAAATCTCTACAGATCTTTGAATAAATTCTCTTTTTGTAAAGATAGGTCAGTGATGTAGCTATATCACATAGTAACAATTATTTTTAAAGAAACCATATATGATCAGTAACTAATTTATGTACGTTATGGAACTATTCTGATATGAAGCCAATATTTACATGAGATACATATAATCGGTCTTTTTTAGCGGCAACCGATAGTAAGTACCAAATCATATGATAAGCAATTATTACAATAATTGTTCAGGAATGTTAAATTTAGGGTCACGTATTATTCAAACAACATATTTTGTCTGAGGCAAAATTCAACAACTGTAACAACAACATCAATCATAACTGAGCTGCGCTGCTTGGATTATTTAGTTAAATTGTTTATCTGCGTGAAGAACAATTTTCATCCTAGCATTGTATAATAAACTCTGCCAAGTAACATTGAGTTTCAAAAAATATGAAGTATGTACCGATCCGAAAACTGATATATACAAAATCTATATATATAAAGATGAATGTATGTATATATGTTTGTTTGTTTGTTAGGTTTTTTGTTCTTCATACAAATCCACAGTTTTCATCCGATCTCGATGAAACTTTGCACACTTATCCTTTGAAACAAGGAGAAAAATACTGTCTACATTTGGGTGAAAAATTATCTGTATAAATAATACATGTTGTCTTATAATTTCTTAACGTTACTGAATGGCGATAGACAGACGTGTCTAATGTGGTGGTCTCTATACTATTTTTCGTGTAGCGGCCAGGTATGTGAGTGGTTAGATCGCTTGCTTGCTTATGTTAGGGTCGTGGTCTCCGGTTCAAATATCCGTGCAGGCTAAAGTTTTTAAAAATTGTTTTTGATCGTAAGAGTCACGCCGGGGCCGTCTGTTATTCGGATTGAATGTTAAACTGTAGATATCACAAAGTTAGGGGTGCAATGCGAGGCAAATCGTAGATAGTCTTGCAATGCTGTAGGTGTACACTTTCTTACGTTATATTAATCCCTCAGGGGTGATTCGCAGTCAGTGTGCGTGTGATCTGCAATAATATATATATATATATATATATATATATATATATATAAAGATGAATGTATGTATGTTTGTTTGTTTCTGTCGTAGTCAGTTTGTGTCTGATGTTAGTAAATAACAGCAAAATCAGAAATGTTATAAACAAAATGGAGCTGTCATAAGATGTCTCCAGATAGTGGCAAATTTTTTAACCAGAATCTGCCCGAAGAATTGTTGTAGGTATTCTCGCGCAGTTTAACCTTCCCCATAGATTGTTATTATTTTTAAACATGTTACAAATTGGTTGTATTCAAGAGACAGGTTCAGTGGTAGAATGTGCCAGCTATCCTATCTTTTCGATGACGGAGTGTTATTTCCAGGAGATCTGGCCAAATTCTTCTTTCAACACATGGTAAGGCGTTGGCTTGGATAAAAGAATTAACAGGTATTTTGATATAGTCTGGAAAAGGAAAGCTCACTATTCTGGTTGAGAGGATTTTGATCAACATCATTTACTAACACAACTTTTAAAATACTTGTGTTACATTGCTTTCCCTTATTTTAGCTTGTGTACAAAAAGACTGTGCTAGAACCATACAACCCTCTACAACACACAATGCCCCGCGCCCTGCTTTGATACAATGCAGGCACCCGATCTGCAGTCACTACGTGCACAGCTGTGTTGGCCAGCATCAAAGATTATTACTTAAATATAAGTATACTATGCAACCTCAGTTACTAAACAAATTACAATCTGCGGAAACATAAAAATATTACAAATCGAGTTAAAAACATTAATAGAATTATTCAGGATGATTTTAAATAATAAATGCAACATAATCCAATTTTATTAATAATAATTATAGTAAATTAATAAAAAAATGTTTGGGGTGAGTGATAATGTTACAAATGGTATGGTTTTGGCTTCCCCATCCTATCATTCCGACTCTGTACTTTTCGAGACACCCCTTATGTAACTTACACCTTTCTATATTGAATTTTAGGAAACAAATTCAAGCCCACGCGTACAAAGTCGCGTGTAACATCTAGTGCTTCTGTTTATAGTCGACGACAACAGCGGGATCTAATAGTAATTATGTATATATTACAGATCTTAGAACATTCAAATATCGTCCCGACTTTGTTACAATATATTCTATACGTGCATTCATAGTAAATTACTGTGTCCATGAATTGCTACGAGTTTTACAGTAGCACGTACTAGAAATCTGTATGGGTCCCAATGAATGCCCAGTTGTATATAGCTATGGATGAGGACAAATTTCTTCTTCGAATGCAATGGATATTTGTAATAATTACAGATCCAGAGTAGAAGTGAAGGAAGTAATTGTTATCTTGTTAAACGCGGATGCGAAAATTTCTACACTGATTCGTGCCATATATAAGAAAGTTCTTTTATTAAAAAGGTGAGCAAACAGATTAGCAAAGTTTCTACAGGTGTCTACCAATATCAACGTCGCTTTCACAAACACAGCATCGAGGAAAACCAGTAAGGAGTATAAGTTAATTTCATACTTAAAAAGCTAATTTCTGCACTGTTTCATCTTTGCCGGTCATTAAATTTTTGTTTACAAAGATTGCTGCAGTGTGACTACCGACAAAATTTCTGTTTCTGCGCGGAACTTGGTAATGAGCGCTTGAGTAGGCTGGAGTTAGTCACGAGAGTTTCTCTCCGTAACACCAGCTGCGCAATTAAAGCGCTTCCGAATCTCTGTCTCCGTTCGCCCTTAAAATTATCTTCTGTTCTGCCACAAGGAGATGACGATGGAATATGCAAAGCCTCGTGTTAGGTCTGATAACTTCCGTTGCTTACTGTATTGTAAATACAAGGATGGTATTTTATGTTTTCAGCCTCTGTTCAGAAGTTGTTACATTTATAAGGATAAAAAACAATGAGATTTCCAAGGTATCCATCCAAGTAATTCAAATTTTGGATATTATGGTCCCGTGCACTCCATGCTAAAAACTGCAGATTACATATACCATAATATAATGGAATGTAAAAGTCTACTTTGTCATATCTTCTGAGTGCAGGAGGGAATTATTGTGGATTCGCTCATTTTTACGTTCTTCTGTCTGTCCGCCTCATAACTTCTGAAACTTTTGAATTAGAAATTTATAATTATCAACTAACTTAGTTCGTAATAAACTTACTATGATAATGCCGGAAATATGGAAAATTCATAGGAGAGGAGGGGGGAGGGTAACTTAAGAGGTAGCAATTGAAAGTTTTGTAGAGATCTGGCAAATATTATAGGTAACTGGCACACTTCTAAAAAGATATGGCAAATTTTTACCGAATTAGAACAACTTTATAATGATCTGGAAACTTTTATAGATATCTGGTAACTTTTATGGAGATATGTCAAATTTGTAGGGATCTCTCAAACATTTATGGAGGACTGGCAACTTTAATAGTTATCTGGCCACGTTTATAGGGATCTGAATATTTTATAATATTGGAAACGTTAGTAAGAATTTAGCAAATTTTATAGAAATCTGGCATTTTTAAATAGATCTGGCTACTTTTACAAAGATCTGGCAACTCTAAGAGAGATATTTTGATAAACGTATGGCAACTTATGTAAATATCTCGATACCTTTTTACTTATATTGCAGGTTTTATATAGATATGCTAACGTTTATTGAAATCTGACATCCTTTATAGAGATCAGGCAACTTTTGTAGAAATAGCGCAAATTTCTCGCCATATATATTGCTATCTGTAAACAATCGAAGAGATCCGACAATATTCATAGAGATCTTCCAAGTTTTATTCTAATATTTCATCTATTACAGAAATCTTGTAACTTTACAGAGATCTGGTAACTTTTGTAAACATGTGGCAACTTTTAAGAGTTCTGCCAAATTTCAATGAATGTTATCTGATCTTTTCTGTAAAAAAATTCCCAGATTTAACTGAAACTTGCCTGAACTCTAAAAAAGATGCCAGATTTCCATAAACGTTTCCAGATCGCTATAAACGGTGTCAGAATAAATGTCTGAATTCTATAAAAGTTTCCAGATGTCTATAAACGTTGACAGATCTCAATGTAAGTATTCGAATCATCTCTATAAACGTTGAAAATTTTAGTAAATGTGGCTAGAACTCTATAAAAGATGCCTGATTTTCATAAAAGCTTCCAGACCTCTAGAAACGTACCATATACTAAATAAAGTCTTTATAAACGGTAGAGCTGTAAAAGTAACGAGAAATTGTGTATCCGAATTTATTCGGTTTTTTTTTTTTTTTTGTAACTGCTTTACGTCTTTTTTTAACATCGACGTCTTTAGAGACGGGAAAGGATGGGGGGCAAGGATGGGGGCAAGGAATGGGAAGGAATTTGGCCATGGCCTTTTGAAAGGAAGCATCCCGGCATTTGCCTGGAGTGATTTGGGGAAACCATGGAAAACCCAAATCTGGATGCTCGGACGGGGATTCGAACCGCCGTCCTCCCGAATGCGAGGCGAGAACGCTAACCGTTACACCGGCCCGCTCGGTGAATTTATTCGTTACCAAACCAATCAGTACTCATTATTTTAGTAAAATCGAGCGCTAGCATGAAGCAATGTGTCAAGTCACGCCTCGTACGGGACTACTTCGTTACTATCTGACAACTTCTATAGTGATGAGGAAACTTCTAAAGAGATAATGGAATCCTATCTAAAAATCTGGCAACTTTATAGAGATCTGGATACATTTAAAGAGATCTGGCAACTTTCATAGAGCTGGATATTTTCTTACAGATGTGGAAAATTTTATACTAATTCTGATATTTATTAGAGAATGTTTTTTTTTGTCACCCAATTGTATCAGCTGGAGAACAGTAAAGGAGTATAAGGAAACCGACCACGAGCAAGACGACTAGGAAGGACGTGGACGAGTGGAGGCAACAGTTCTAACGAGTCGTTAGTAAGGATTGCAATCCAGCAAAGCGGGATCCCCCAATCCCGCGGGATCCCGCATCATTAGACAGTCTGGCGGATCCCGCACAAAATTAAGCGGATCCGCAATCCGCAAAATCCGGCGGAAACGCGTGTCAGTCTGCGTGACTAGCTGCCCCACTCGGTCTCTGTCGGATATTTTGCACTTTTTGCCTGTACCCTTCCAGTTGGTATTTGACTGATGTGACAAGCGTTTGTTTTTGTCATCCTTCGTCATTCGTAAGTAAATAAATACACTTTTACGTATTCATCAAAACTTACGTTTGTTTCTAGTACACATTTCTGTAATTTGAGTTATGGTGCGTATTTAGTACGATTTTCTAACTATACAATTATTTTTTAAGTGTCGCACACGTTATCAGAACTACACGGTTACAGCTTTTTATTCACGGTTTCATTATTCCCATTTTCTGTATTTGCAGATAAAGTAATTGTGTCAATTTTGCGGCTGAAAATTTGATCATTCGTTGATATGAAACTAATGTTATCGTAATTTTAACGATCGCGTACCTATTTATTTAACAGCTATCAAAAGGACATTGTATATCCTTTTACTTATTGTTGTTTTGGTCGCTACCTCAATGCATTTAAGTTATAATGAAGTTTTCACGGGTGTACCGACGAATTGTGTTGTAGGAACACCATTCTTCGGCGGCCGCCTCCGCCGTCTTCCTCACGTGTGTAATTTCGTGTGTTTGCAATGAAATCCGTAGATACAACCTATGAGGACTTCACCGCAATCATTCGCCGAGAAAGTCTCCTTTCTTACTAAAAAATAATAATTTCCACTCTAGAAACGTCGTTACGCCACATAAGTAAGTCTGAAATACTTGACAGTTTACGTGTTGGTAAGTAGTTTCTTTTAAGAACATTGAATCAACTGTAATATCAATCAAGGAATCAGGAGATATAATAATGAATCACGCAAAAGAAAGGCTAATTCTCGTGCTTGTACAGTGACAAAAAGTTATGAGATCTCGTTCTGAGCCAAGTCTACACTTTACAGAGTATATTCACTTCACTTTGTGAAATGGAATGCTTTTCTCGGTGTTACGGAACGTTTATTTTAAAAAAAAAAAATTAAAAAAAAAAAAAAAAAAAAAAAAAAAAAAAAAAAAACCCTTGGCCACTAAGCAAACCATATTTTTAAACTTATGTGATGTATTGTAAGGCACATAATATGACCTAAGACTCAATATTTTCCATTTTTATTATTTATATAAAAATTGGTTTAGATTTAAAAAAAATGTAAAACCTCGAAATACACTTAAGACACGCTAAAAAGTTTAAATGTCATTTTGCCAATCAAAATATTGTTAACTGTTAATTTTTATCATTTAACATTAAAAATTAATTTAATTATTATTTAATTTATTAACGTTTTAAGTAACTATGTTTTAAATATATGCGTTAAAAAACTGTTTGTACCAATCCCGCACGGATCCCGCGGGATTGGAGCAAATCCCGCGCGGATCCCGCGGGATTGAAAACACTGGGGGATTGCAATCCTTAGTCGTTAGAGAGTAGTCGGAGAGAAGGAATGTATTTGAGTGTGTTAATAGGAGACCGGAAATTCTATCTCAGCAGGCAGAGCCGCGCACCCTTGGACGTCACGTCGCAGGTCTCTCCGCGCAGCCTTGTGCAGTTAGAACACATCACGAGGAAGGCCAGCACAGCACAAGCATCGAGAGTAAATACGCGGTCTCAGTTGTGCCCATCGAGAACCTCCGTCAACAACGCGCATTTTGTGATAAAACACAGACATTGGAGATATTCTATACAGACTACACGTTGAGCTAACGCATCTAAATAGCAGAATGTACATGAGAAACGTTGTAAAAAAAAATTTGTAAAATAATGAAACACAACTAGAACTAGATAATCCAAAGACTTTTTGCAACAGTCTTTACCACGGGAACGGGTTTGTGCAGTGAATTAGCGATTTATGATGTCCGATCATTTGCGACAGTTAATGCAAACAGTTTTTACGGAGGGAATTTACAAGTTAGCCAGAGTGATGAATTATGGGTCAGGTCTGCTGGTAGTTTGCAGAAAGCACTTAGTAACGGGGTCATTTGACGGCACCAGGGTGGCCTGTGATAGGACGATCATAATCCCCGCTTCCAGAGAACAAAACCCAAGTGTCGGGATCTATCGAGGTCGGCAGGTTCCAGAATCATTCACGATGGAGTAGCATCACGGAAACGTCGAAGTGGGCAGCCGAGACGACTCCTACAATCGGCCATGATGTCAGTCAGTAACCTTCAGCAGACAGCGCAGAGCAAATCAGCAGTAAAATGGCAGGTGCGGAAAAAACTGTCTAGATGCAGAAAGCTGATTGTGGATGGTTACGGCCGTGGGGTCGATTTCTAAGCATTAGTCGCAAGCCCCTGGCTGACCTGGTTATATGGAAATAGTCATATTAATGGGGAATGGTTATGATACACAAGCAATGAATAAATGTATACAACCACCTGTTGTTGTTATTAACGTATACTAACTCTCTCTTTCATTATTATGTTTCCTACCCTCGTGAGTATCCTAATTCAGATGGTGGCAAAAGGTGAAAAAAGAGAAAAATACACTTTTAGTCAAATATTGTTGCCAAAGGAATGTGTGTACCAAATTTTAGACCAGTAGGACAATTTTTGTAGGTTCCGACGTATTAACGTGGAGCCAAAAAAAATAATAACTGGTCCACCGCAATACAGTATCATTTTACATGAACGAACAAAGTTTTTTTCGTCGTTGTATATTTAGGAATCTTTCTCGGGAAACCAACCAAGTAATACTATTATTTATCCACTATATTTTGGTGACATGAAACTCCGTCGCCATCTTCTGGTGTAGTTGTAAGAGTCAAGTTTGCCTAGAGCGCGCTGTTGAAAAACACCTGAAGATCGCGGTGGAGATTTATGTCACCGAAATATTGTTAATAAGTAGTAATATTACTCGGTTGGTTTCCGGAGAAATATTCATAACACACATAAACAATTAAAGGAAAAGAATGATAATAATAAAAATGATTAGTGAAGTGTTATAGTGCCACAAACCTAACAGAATATTCCTAATACAATTAAAACAGAGTTAAATATGATCTTTACATGAATTCGGTTATTTGTCCGGCAGCAACTGTTTAGACAACTTTTGGTGTCGTGGGAACTGACGTTTACTTTAAGTTCGGGAGACTTCACACATAAGCCAGGACTTGGCCAATTTAGTATGTACTGTCTAGCATAGTCTGTTAAACCCCAATCTGAAGGTTTTTCTCTTATTCTTATGCATGCTCAATGACTTTTCTTCAATTATTCCCTACGTAGCAATATTCTGCGATCAGATATCTGAATGACACGATATTGTTACTACCGATCGTGATGGGTGAATGGTTACCGTTCTGGCCTCGCATTCGGGAGATCGCGGGTTCGAATCCCCATCCGGGCATCCAGATTTTGGTTTTCCATGGTTTCTCCAAATCACTCCAGGCGAATGCATGGATGCTTCCTTCAAAAAGGCCCCAGTCCCATCCCGCCTCTAATTACTTTAGCCGTCGACGAGGCGTAAAGCAATAAGTAAAAAAAAAAATTGTTACTGAGACATGTTAATGCCTGCTCAGAACTACTGTAAACCATCACTATTTACTTGTCTGACCTATATGCCCAAAATCAGTATAATACAAAATAAACTGGATTGTGTGTGGTGGCTAGACAATAGCGCAACCTGGAGCAGCAATTTAATACAGGGGTCGCTTGTTTTGCCGGGTGATGGCGAGTGGTTTGGGGTAATTGGCCTCCAGCTCGCTCGCGGGGCTGTGTGCCGCAGCTGTAATCAAACGAGAGCCGCCGGGACGCCGAGCACCTAATGAGTTAGAAACTCCGCTAAGAGAAATTAGCGGAAGTAAGACGGTTACGCGCCAACCTTAATTAATCCCTGGGGTGCAGTTCATGTACCTCAGCCAACTTCTTACTCACGAATTATTACCGATTCCAGCGAAACTCTGCGAATGCTGAATTTGCCTGAAAGAGAGCCAGACGGAGTTCTTTCAAATGCCAACCCCGGTGCACGAGAATTCGACTCAGTTACAAATGCTTATAGATTATGACCTTCTGACTTCGAGGACCTTTACAGCCATTGGAAGGCTGGCAACCAAGCCGGCTAATGAATAATTCTTGCAAGTTGGATGCACTGGTGGCCTCGGTATCTTAGGTGCTAGAGTACTGGCCCCGCGTGCCGAAGGTCGCCGGTTCGAATCCGGCCGAGAGCATGGGTGTTCAATTATTGTGTGTCTGTATGAATGTCCTGTCCTGTCCGTACTGTGGTGTCCATACTTAGAAGCTGCAATATATTTACTGGATGACTGATTCACTGGAAGCTATGATAATCACATTGAGCTGCTGAAAAAGATACAAGATACCTATCAACTTTAATATAAAACTTAAGTGAAGTGGTCAGTAACATTCCCAATAAAAATACCTTTTAAGTAAAATCTTAATTGTTCAAAAGCTGAATGATTGTACATAATAGGTTTTATTTGGATTTGAATTCCGGGTTACTGTTCAAAATATGGCAAACGGGAAAAATCTCCATTATATGGTTAAACGGTTCTTTGGCTTTTACTCTTCAACGAAAAGTATACTCGATAGCTGAGAAATAGATGGCAAAAGTAAAATGCGTGCCGAATGATCGGTTATACTCATTACTGACTTAGCAGCAACAGACATCGCGAGCCGATTATTACGCCATTATTGATAGGAATAGGCACGGCAACCAACGTTTTCTTTCAAAATCCACTATACACCATGTAATATAGTAGTCATTTTCATTCAGGACACGTTTACATTAAGCACAACCTCCGCTAATACAATTGCTTGAAAATCAGCACGGGTACTGCACGCGGAAGAGTGCATTCACGATAGTGGTGGCATCTGCCCATTGGCTAATATCGCACGTAATCCGACTATATGCATTGTATGTCTTCTTTCTTACTCACGTACATTTTGTCTCCAATACTAATACCTATGGAATGTATTAACTATACTTTAAGCTCGAAATAAAACTGGCAGTGGTTTGCACAGCAGCCGAATTCCGATAATCCAGGTACGCAGTTTCTGTTTTCGTACTGAATACCGACGTCATTCTATCGGTCGTGGTATTACACTCTCTTAGTCTCCAACCATTTCGAGATACCTCCGAATAACATCCAATATTTTCAGTCAATACAAAGTTATTAACTTGATCATGTACACATAAATTAGACCATATTATTACAACACATTCCCAGTTACTTTATAATAACTTTGAATGGTTCAGTGTACTTCAATGAACATTTTAAAATAATTTTCGCAATGGATTCTTACGGCTGCTTTTAATAAATCGAGAAATACTAATATTTATTGAAACCAATACTTGGCACCAGAAGATGAAGTGTGCTAGGGTAATTTTGCTGAATAGCAGAGGAACCGCAATATACTCATGATGCAAAACAGGCTATTTATCAGTCATTGATCGAGCCTCCGACGATGTTAAGATGTCAATACTTAAATAAAATTCTACAATACTAGGGGTAATTATACAATCCTCTTTTTCAAGCAAAGTATGCAGAAAATTTTCGGCCACGTCCGTTACATGTACTAAAATTCCAGCCTGCCTAGATCGTGTCTCAGTTCATTATTCGTCCCATCACTTTGAATCCTCTTTTGAAATCCTGTATGGCAGTCGTATGAAGCTACTATTCCCGAAAATATCTTTCAAAAATTAACACATGTTTCCATGGTCCGAACGAGCTCCAGATATTTATTGCTTCTCTTTTAAAAATAGATAAAACACTATTTACGAAATAAAATTTTGCTATTGTCCCGCTATACGTTTCAGAATGCACGTATTTCGACAGGTTCGTATACAGATTACCTGTTTTTCATTAATATTAGTTGTGGAAGGATTAGTAATGGTAGTAGTAATGCGTCTGTAATCAGAAGTTTTGCCCGGAATCTCTAAGGTCTTTAACCTTAACCTCATCTTTGAAAAAGTTTATTGGGTTTCCTGTGGTCGTCTAGAAACGCTTGTGGTACCAAATTTCATAACACTTTCTTCTCGATGTCGGTATGTATTTTTTCGGCATTTCTGCCAACTGGGATCGTATCCACCAATGCCGTAAAACAATGTGACTGGGTCTTTCCGATCGTTGACTTGTAGGAGAGTACAGCACATCTAGCTGCAGTTATCCAGGTCGTAGATAAGCCTCGTACCAATTGACCCATGCGTTTTAATTACTATCTACAAATGTTTCATTTACTTTGTAGCCTTTATTTCTTTGAATTGTTGGCTATCAGCTTTTTTATTGACTCCAGGATTAGTCTGTTTCTTCTCCGCTGAGCGATTACAGTTAAAAATTAAAAATACGAAGAACGTCTGGGTTTTTGGGATTAATTTATCATGGCATCTTAACTTTTACTCGACGAAAGTGCTTTATCGTATATTCTCCGATTGTTTGAAATCCTATTACAGCAATCGTATCAAGCTTAATGTTGATAGATTGGTTAACATTAGTGAGCTTTGCGGTGCCAAATAGTAGTAACGTTCATTTTAATATTTTTCGGTTAACAAGTCAGTTTTCTAATCAATAATTTTTTCTTTTTAACCGAGTATTATGAGATGTTTTGCAAACAAACATACCACTGTAGTTGTTACATAATTGATTCCTCAAACCACTTACCACTTTTAAACTATTGTAGGTAATTTTTACTGCTTTTTTTTTTTTAAATTGGTAACAGTCAAACAGCATGAAAGGCGGATTGCTAACTTGGACATTAAGCAGCCCTTTAAACTTGTCAATGATTTCTCCCTGTGAATACCTCATACGGCCTACGTATGAAATCTCATCACTGCGTCTCAATCCACCCTCTCTCCAATCCCTGAAACTAATTTCTATAGCTTTTCAAGGCAGTGACTGTGTTGTAACTACCTACGATTTCCCTGTGCTATATGCTTGTTCCTCAGGTGTCTGTTTCTGTGTTTTATAACTAAACTCAATATTTCAGAGTAATTTCAGGAACTTCCGCACTACTCGCCGTTATCATCAAGTCATCGGTGATGGATGGTGAACGATGTCGCCACGGTATGTCATGATTCATTGCACTTGGTGAAGATATTACACGCTGTCAATGCCTGATATAACAACATTATCTACCTATGTAAAAAGCAACCGTTTCATCGTGTCGATACCTCTGGCGTGACGCACCAGACCTTCCACGAAAGGACTAATTACGGCCAGAGATGTTACTACAGAATTAAGGTTATGGGCGTTATATAATAACAATTCTATTTAGTTACGCACCCGCGATGAAATAAACTGCCAGAAAACCGGAAAAAGAAATTATTTCCTATAAATTAAAGTATCAATTCTCAGTTGATTTTTGTTTATTTATGTCGATGTTTCCTTACTCTGTCCAGAGATATCATTGTTAAAGTGAACTGAGATATATGCACCACATTCCATAATTTTTAAGGATAAAGCTTTAATTAATAACAAATGTCTTTAGTTAAGTACCTGCGAGGAAATTAACTGCCAGACCACTGAGTTCAATCCGTTATTTTTGACTGGCTCTATAATATTTTGTCTTTCTGTATATGGCATCTCGTCTGTCACGGAACGCCACGTATAATATTTCTCTTTCCTTCATATTTTTACTTCTCATATTTATATACTTTCTTTATTTACCATTCAATTAATAAATATTTAGTTTAACATTTTTATTTCAACTTAACAGAATATTCTCTCCTCTTCTATCTCCACCAAAGATCTTCCTCTTGTACTGTTTATCGTCCAGAGATTTTAATGTAATTTATTCATCTGGTAATAACGACGCGTGGTAATTTCTTTGACACAATACTTAAGAAATAATAATAATAACACGACATAAAACACTTTTAACAACATACACATATAATCAGCTTAACATTAATCCTATACAAATTAGTGAATCTAAAATACCACTGTCAATAAACAATTCCTACAGAAATAACATAAAAAAAGAAACATTAATTACTACCTCTTCAAAAACTAAGAGGCTGTGTTTCCTTACTCTGTCCAGAGATATCATTGTTACAGTAAACTGAGATATATGCACCACATTCCATCATTTTAAGGTTAAAGCTTTATTTAATAACAACTGTCTTAAGTTCAGTACCTGCGAGGAAATTAACTGCCAGAACACTGAGTTCAATCCGTTATTTTTGACGGGCTTACAAGGAACTTATTTTTGATGTGTATGTTTCCACTATATTTGATGTCACTGTTGGGGTAAACTCTCAAAAAATAATTGCCAGAACTCTGCGTTCAGCCCGTCAGAAAGGACGGTCTTAGAAGCCAGTACAAGAATATTATACAAGTGAATGATAAAACTGTAAGTTAAATCTCGTCCCTCTGTATTACTTTAAGTGCTACTTTCAGTGACGGCGACACACGTTGAAAATCATCCGCTTATTTTAATGCCCCATATATCAGCTTCAGTAATGTGTTTCCGCGCAGCTGACATTCAGCAGTCGATATTTCCGTTCAGCTACGTTCTGTGTCTGTGTGTTGCGCAGCACAGACGTGCACCGCGGGACGGACCGGCAGCTGCGGGAACCTCCACGCTCTGCTGGTTGCAGCCAGCCGTAATTAGCAGGCGCACGGCTCCGCGGAGCGTAAACAGCGTGCACGGGGGGCGAGAGGACAGCCAGGCGAGACAAGGCCTCGGGTCACGCACATCTCACTTCGGAGCGACCGCTTAGCATTAATACCGACCCCGACTGCCACCTGCGCCGGCTCGGGAGCTGTGGTTACAGTACTCTGAACCACTGGAGAACTGCAGTAGTCCAAGAACAGTATGGCATTACATACTACCCATATAATAGAAGTGAGTTTTTATACTACCTTTTTTTTGCTGTCGTCAGTCTTTAGACTGGTTTGATGCAATCCTCCATCCCTTCCTATCCTGTGCTAACCTTTTCGTTTCTACATACCCCTTACAACCCACGTCCTCATATATCTGCTTCATATATTCTAATCTCTGTCTATCTCTACAGTTCTTACCTTCGACTGTTCCCTCCATTAACAAATTAACAAATCCAGCATGTCTCAAAATATGACCAAAAAGCCTGTCTCTTCTTCCTGTAAGCTTCTTCCATAAACTTCTTTTCTCACCCATCATTTCCAAAACTCGTTCATTTCTTACTTTGACTGTCCACCTAATTTTTCTTCTGAAGCGCCACATTTCAAATGCTTCAAGTTTCTTTCTTTCCGGTATTCCTAAAGTCCATGTTTCGCTACCGTAAAGTGCTATGCTCCACACATAGAGTTTTAAAAAGTTCTTTCTAATTCCTAGATCAATATTTGAAACTAAAAGGTTTCTCTTTTTCATGAAGGCTCTTTTAGCTAGTGCTATTCTGCTTTTAACATCCTTCCTGCTTTGGCCATTGGTTGTAATTTTGCTTCCCAAGTAACAGAACTCACTCACTTCTCCTATAACATCCGATCCTATTTTTATATTTAATCTGCTACTATTGGTATCATTTCTGCTACATTTAATCACTTTTGTCTTACTTTGATTTATATTCAGCCCAAAATCTTCCTTCAGTATTTTGTTCATGCCATTCAATAACTTCTCAATATCATCAGCCCTCTCTGCTAACAAGACAATGTCATCAGCAAATCGTAGCATACTGATTTTTTCTCCCTGAAAACTTATGCCGCATGGAAATTTTTCTTTGACTTTCTTCATTGCTTCTTCTACATACAAGTTGAATATTAACGGGGATAGACTACAACCTTGTCTCACACCCTTTTTAACCGATGCATGTCTCTCGTGATTCTCTACTTTTATACTACTATATACTACTGATATACTACTATATCAGTTATTTTCTGCGTATTTGTTCTTTACCATTCTTTAATGTATACTCCATTTGCCATTATCTTGTACTAGTCTCGTACATGCACGAAACTGGTTAACCAATTGAGTATTTACTTAATTTTTTTATGAAGTGAAAACTTCTATATGCTGGCTGTAGGTAAATATAACACATAGTTTTTATCAGATTTTAATGGAACTTTGCATACGTATACTTAAAAAAAAAATACAAAAATTATGTTTAAGTTGGATTTACAAAAACCTAAAGCCTCTCCTCCTTTCCCTCCTCACCTTAATTTCTGTGAACGTTGTTCATACAAACCCACAGCATTACCAAAGCTTCAAATGACCATTCACGATCATGAATTTCTAGCATATACTTGTTTCTATCTATGAAAAAAAAAAGGTGAAGATTCTTTCAGAACAGCTGAAAACTGTAACAATGAATTACAATTTAACTTAGTTGGTAGTTCAGAACTTAGTAACAAAGTTAAATTTTTTAATTGAATTTACTCATTCATAGATTGATCTCGAGTAATTTACACATTCAGGGGTTCAGTAAACCATAAACTCTCACAAACGTTCTCTCTGAAGGACATAAACTGGTGTCCAACATTTGATAGCACATCTAGAATGATGAAAGCATTATTTTGATTCACAGGCTTCATTTGAGCTTACTTTGGGCTCGTGTTGTGAATTAAAATCGTTTTACAACTTTACTACATGACTGATATATACATACATTATAGGTTCCAACCTGGAAGGTGCGTCTCTCTCCCCCTAGGTGGTCGCGAAGACATGTAAGAGAAGAGGGGTGTAGAGTATCATCGCCAACTGTGTGGACAATACCCTAGTTCTACGCTGTCGGAAGTACTATGTCTCCTTTACCACCTCTTAGAACTGAAAACCCTTCTTCTAACATCACACGAGCGTGGTGGGTGAGCCGTTAACGCTCAGGCCTCGCATTCGGGAGGACAGCGCTTCGAATCCTCGTCCGCGCATCCAGATTTGGAGTTTCCGTGGTTTCCCCAAATCACTCTAGGCAAATGCCTGTATGCTTACTTCAAAATGCCATGATCGAATTCCTTTCCGTCCCTTGTCCTCAGTCCCATCCCGCCTCTAATGATCTCGACGCCGACGAGGCGTAAAGCCATAAGTAAAAAAAATTTAACATCACATACTTAGTAAGTTTCGTCTGAGATGTCATAGTTAGTATTGAGATGTAAGCATTTACCTTTAATAATAAAATTTTGGCGGGAAAGGGGCATTGAAACGTATCTTTTGACGGAAGGGGGGGCGTAGTAAAAAAAATCTACATTCATAATAACATTAGTATTGACTATAATTCACCTAACAGCTGGATGTTGTGGTACACACTTAATTAAATTAATTTAATTGCGTTGGTGTGCAAGCTTCGGTGACAATTTCCTTCTTCACCCATTTTGTCCCTTTCTTGTACCCGCCTATATTTACCCTCTACGAATTTTTTATTTTTTTATGTTTTTCCGGCAAATTATCAATCATTTTCTTTGGTAATTTATTCTTGCCGGCCTCGGTAGCGTAGGGGCTAGAGTGCTAGCTCCGCGTTCGGTCGCCGGTTCGAGTCCGACCGAGGGCATGGGTGTTTAGTGTTGTGTCTGTGAATGTCTAGTCCGTGTTGTAGTGTCCTTGTGTCAATACTTGATAGCAACAAATCACATTGAACTGGCTGTATGGCCCAGTAGCCGAATGCCATTAAAAAAAATATATATTCTAATCCCTGACTTCCTAGACTACGAAAGAAAATTTTTCCAACACTTATGCCTTAAAATCCAGTGCCAACTGGTGGTCATAGCCATCTTTTCCCTCCCATTGCAATTCCTCCAACTCCTGTATCTGATTATCAAAATGCAGATACCATACAACACCACAATATACAAGCAATTGCCTGTTATCGACTAGCTTCAAATTTAGTGTTATGGGTTCGAATTTGGACCATCGAGGAATGTTCACGGTTTGTACGTTGTTCATACGAGTTCAATAGGACGCTCTGTGGTTAGGATTCCACATTAAACTTTAGGTATAGGCGCGACAGATGAGAAATGTACATAAAACGAAAATCCTATCATCACCCTGAAAGATCACATGGATTTACTTTGATGGTAAACCATCTTAGAAGAAGTATAAGTAACGGGTACAGATTAAAGGCAGCGACTTAACATTACAACTGCAGTAAATTATACATGACCTGCAGAAATAAGTTTATCTCTACATGTCAGCGAATGCCTAATGGCTCAGCAGCCGAGGGAGGGTCTTGACTAGTAAGTAGGTGAAAAACGATACCATAAAAGTGTAGCAAATCATTTAAAATAAATAATAGTTTTGGTTGTCACTGATAAATATTTGTCGAAATGAATAACATGCCTAAACAAATAAAATTGATATGGATATATTACGTTTCCATTTGATATGTCTAACGGCTAAGAGAAAATTAAAGCCAGTCAGTGTGGCTCAGCGTTCTAAGAGGCCGCACACTGAATTTGCGGGGCAGGATTGAGTCCTGATATCCACATACCGGCCACCCTGATTACGGTTTGTAGGCGGGTTTCCGCACTCATCAAGTCGAATGGGGAGGCGGTCACCAAACTCCGCCTCATAAAATACAAATCACACGAACAAAAATACTCTTATCACATTTAAAACATAGTTGCGCATTTCACAGACAGATGGCAACACAACTTTCTTTACAGCGAGACGTCAGGCTCAGCCGGTCAAATCACCACACGCCACTTTTTTTTTTGTTATAATGGACCCATTAAAGGAGGGATAAGTGCAAGATGATGAAAAACCAACCGTCTAAACACACTTATTAATCAATAAAGCAAAATCTGCAGTGAATAGATCTCTGTCGGAATTCGAAACCGATGCCCGCTTGTAACTGCCCTCATACCTGAATTTTGGAATAGTATTGTACTATATGAAGTATTTGTAGTGAGCTAAAGTTTGCTTGAATATGATCTGGTATGTTTTTTTTGTAATTTCTTGTAAATCAGTGTATATAGACTTTGTTTTAGGTAAGAAAATTATTTAAAGTCCATTTAATATGTTTAAGAACCGAATGGTGCAAGAGAATTTCTTAAATGTTTGTAATTCCATGTATTAATGTAAGTTACGATGTCTACAGGACAATTTTCTACAGTTTGAAAGGATTTCTGTAAATAATTTTGTATTTAAGTATCTCTAATTACCATTTCTGATCATTTTGTAATGTTGTTAAGTAATTTTGTACTAATTCTGATTGTTTTTAATATGTTTGATTGTTTGAGTGATTGTTAATGATCGAGAAATATCGGGCGGATGCCTTTGAAGAATTCTCGTAATTTCGATAGAGACTATATAAACAGATCGGCTGGACAGAGCAGTTGAGTATTCAGACATCATTCAGTGTTACAGAGAGTTTCATTCATCCATTTAGTTTTCACAGAGATTATCTTTGCGACTGTTTATAAGTGCATCTCTGTATTGTATCTATGCATGTGAATATCGCTGACTTCGTTTTGATCAAATAAACAAACATAACCTTTTTGGTGGACTTTTTAATTAATCAATATAGTAATAAGGCCCCCCGAGGAACGTAATACGCTGTTTACAACGCTGAAGAGTTATGATATTTTTGAGAGTGTTAATCATGAGTCAGTAACAAGTACCGCAATGTGCTTTAAGTGTGTTTGTCATCCAAACCAGACCATTTATTTCAATATTATAAATTACTTTTATACTTTTTTCATTCGGATTTATAATAACTTGATTACAATCATGCTTCTCTTCAATGTGAAGTTAATGTGTACTCAGCACTTCCGTTTTTAACGTTAACAAAGTTACCACAAAATTTTGTTATGTGGTTGGCTCACCCATTTGCTTTCCATCATTTGTGTTCCATCCCGAACGTATTCAGGCACGCCTTGAACATTCTACTTTAGTCTGTTATCCTGTTTAGTAAAACTGTGTTAACTGTGCTTCGTGGTAAATCTTTGGTGATGTGTGTGCTTCATGGTTATCACAACAAGAAGTTTCATCAAACAAAAATTCAAGATGATATTAGAGTTTTATTTCTAAGAAGTAGTCACAGGTTTTGAGAAATTTAAAATATCAAGGACAAGAGAGATTTCATAATCAAACTGAACTTTTAGTGACAGTGGCTCTAAATCACACTATTACAGTATGACGACAGAGGCGTCGCTTATTAATCCCCAGCAGGATAAGAAGTCTTCTTAACTAATTCACCGTAGCACTATAAGAAGCTAACATTGCAATTAATTCTTTTTGTAAACAAGTGAAGATACGAGATTCCAGACTAAGAATCGGAGCTCTTTTGGTCAATAAGTAACGGCAGTGGAATGGGATACTTGAGAGGAACACAAGAATGGAAATAGCACCTGTGTTTACGAGCCTGTTTACGTCCTCAATGGCGCCTTGTTGTCTGCCACCCACTTCACGGCAGCTCCAATTGCGTCGCTAGCAGATCGCGTAAATCACAGTTATAATACATAATACCTTGCTGTAAGGTGCAGAGACATTGCAGTAATGAATAACGGTGACTTGCGATGTAATTAAGAAAAAGAAACCTTGGTAATATTTTTGGAAACTACTTTAGAAATATTACTTTGAATGAATTTTACCGTAGAATTCTTATAGATTCAAATAAATTCTTATAATCAGCCATAAATTTACGTGAAATGTGTATCTGTACCATAAATTATTTCAGAATTACGATAATAGTATTCTTCATATTAAAACATTATGAGTGAAGATAAAATGTTAGTAACTCCACAAGGTCAAAAACCACCTAAATGATAAACATTGTCAAATAAAACCGTAATTTAATCCAGCCAATTACCCATCGCATGGAGGTAACACCGTACGCAGTTAAATAAAAAATGATTTAAATCGGTCTAAAACTTTATCTGTTCATCCGAATAGAGAATAAGCTGGTATGGGTCTTCGCACAATAGTAATCGTAAAATGGTCACGGGGTTCCTACGGCTCTTGCGGCTTTCCGTATGGTCCACGGAGGTAGAACTCCGCATTACAACCGTTGGCACTAGAATGGATGTGGCGGGGTCAGCGCGACACTCCAATAGTAATCGTACTGTACAATAATTAGTGAGGGATGAGAACAAACTTTTTTTCCATATTTCATCATGTCGACACCAAAATGTCATTCCCATCTTCACCAGACCTAACGAAGTGCAGCATAGTTGATGATGGTCACAAAATATTTTAAAAACAAAACAAATTTCGAAAACTTAAAGGTAATTGGGCATGAGACACTTTACTCAAGATTTTGATCTGCCTTGTTGCTTTTATTAAACAATAGAAAAATGTGAGAAAAAATTATAATTCAATAAATATAGAGTTTTTTCCAAATTAAAATACAGGAACATTATCTAAAAAATTACGTTGAAATAACTAAAACCATCGTCGGAACGGTCGTAGAAATTTTGGAGATAAAATGTGGCTATACAATAACCACTTTATAAACTGACTTGCGGCAGGACACATTGGGCAGGTGGTACGAAATGGTTTCAAAATCCTTCATTTACTGGAGAGAATGATCAGAGGACGTACCAGAGAAGTGAGGGAATTGGGTTACAAAACTTTGGTGATACCATTACTTGAATACTGTGGTGTAGTTTGGGACCACATTTTGGACATCAAATACAGGAGTTCGAGGGCGTACAAAGGAGAGCAAATAGATTTATTTGTGTAAATTACAGTAGAACGCAATAAATAACAGTTATGATAAATGATTGGTTTGGGAGTCGTTGGAAGACCGGAGAAGGGTGAAGAGAGTGCTGGGAATGAACAATGCATATGTTGATGACGAGGCTTGGAAAGATATTCGTCGAAGAATTAGAGTAATACCTATTGTTATAAAATGAACATGAAGACAACCTGCCAATCAATTTCATACATAAGGGAGTGGGAAAATTTTCTTTTACGGATTAGTGTGTCAAGAATTGAAATAAATTACTTGGCAATATGATGAATAATCTATCAAAACGTTGAGTGAATTTAAAATTAAAATTCGTATAGGACAAAAGCAGATGGGTGGCGGAATATACACTCAAAGGGTATAAAGTAATAATAAAACAACAATCATAAAAAGGGGTAAATAGATTACTTGGGAAATCTGCACAGTAGCATGCACTCTATCACAATTAAATTCAGTTAATCTTTGATCTCAATTTTACATCATCGCAATTGGAACAACCACCATTGTTTTAGAATTTTTCTGTAATTTTATTTCATGCTTTCTTGTGAAAGTATGACACCGAAATGAAAATATCAGGTCTACCATTTATGAGTTATGTGGACTCTATAACTAGGTTTTGTGCTTTTTGTCTAATACAGAATGACAAAACTTTTTATATACTAACTGCCTTGTTAGTCTTTCCGTAGCTTCTATACTAGGTGAAGGAAACTTAGTATCTACTTATGTCTATGAAACGTGTACACTATAATCTTTCTTTTACAAATGCGTTTGTCCGTGACCGGAAGCTACGTACCGGTATAGTATTGCCGTACATGAGTAAAAATAGGGAAAATATTAGTAAAAACTGTAAGCGCAAAGATAGAGATCTAGTATCATATCAGTTCCCCAGTCTGAAATACACTGTTGGTGGTTTAACAGAGATGAAAGAGGCTTTCTGTTGAGCTTGTAATGAGGTCGCTGGTTCGATTCCAGGTTCCACAATTCTTTTTCCTGTTTTCCATCGTTTTCCAAAATTACTCCAGATAAATGCCAGAATAGTTCTTCAGAAGGCCTTGGTCGAGTTCATTCTTCTCATGTCCTAAATTTTTCTCCCAACTCAAATAGTCTCGATTACGAAGATCCGAGGAGCCCTACTTTGGAAAAATCATAGACAGCAAGTTACTTGCTCAGGTAGAAAGTCTTACCAACTGCTTGCAAAACATGAATGTATTTTACAGTTATGATTCCTTGTATTCTGTTTGTGTAATTTGTAGATATTTTAGGATTATAGTGGGGACCATCTCAGAATTATTCCAAGAAAACACGGTAAACAGTCCAATACCCGGTGCCTGGTCAGCCGAGACACTAGGCAACAGATCAGAACCCATGGTAATTACACTAATTACATTAACCACAATGTAACGCATATATCTTGGTCAGTTTCTCTCTACCACTACTTTAGTACCACACTGATTTTTTATTTAAATTCATTCACTGTTTGAACTAAACTGCCCATCAAGTAGGTGACAGGACAAATTTTCTTAAAAGTGTTTAATGTTGACCATTTTCGTACGTAGCCGAGAAAAATAGTAATTTACTTAAATAAAGCTTTATAAGTACATAAAACCATGTGTAAATGTTAAACTGTTTTAAATTTCCAAGCAAACAGTACATCACGTGACCCCGTCACGCGTGACGTATACGTGTGTAAAGCAACTTGACCTCCCATTCGTTGTTCCAACAATATTAAGCGATTTTAAACGTTTCGTGAAGTTATAGTCGTAATGGAACGAAATACTTATCGTTGGTGTGTGGTACTTAAATGTACCAATAATTCTATATCTTCTCCGAACAAATTATTTATTGATGTACCACGAAAAGCAGAAATACGAATCAACTGGTTACAACTAGCAAGACGTCAATACGACTGAATTTCAATGCATAAGATTTGGAACGAATTTTGCGTTCCGTTCACCTTGAACTTGATAGTACATATACCTGAATCACGACGAAGTTGTGCATATCCTATGGAATCGTCTCGCCGATGTAAAAATACGTGAAACCAAAACTTTAAGCAGAAAAAATCACACGGCATTCATAACAAAGATGAGCCCATTTGCACTCGGCAGATGTTATGTTTTCTTTTATTTCAGTTTACTAGGGAAATAGTTGAAATACATGGTGTTCGCCGGGAAACGCTCGCCGCTGCTAGTTACAACGAAGATACGGCTCTCGGCGAGCGAGCGGACAGCTTCCCACATAGTTCGCCTGTCAACCGCGAAACTAGTTAGAAATAATTACGTATCATACACATGTATAAGTATGTGAAAGCATATAAATATTACATATTCCATTAACTTACTTTACAAAAGATGCTGAAAGTGTTGCCCCTCTTGCGTAAAGAACATTTGACATCTTCATATTTCGAGGCATACGCTGGATTTCACCTCTCTCTATGCACATTATTGCTCGGTAGATTTCGTTTTCAAGTTCTTCCAACTTGTGAGAATTTCCTTCATACACCTTTCCATTAAGCTTGCCCGAAAGACAGAAGTATCAAGGGTTTAAATCGGGGTTATCTGGTGCCACAAGCGACGGCAAATTTCACTTTCTCTTACTTCTTTTAATTTTTTTTAACTAAACGCAGAATCGTTTTAGCTGGCAATAAAGCGCCAGAATATTTGCGACATTATTTACTGCGACACTTTTTAAACGACTTTTTCTTCACATACTTGTCACACAGGAACATTCTTTGTTCCAAACTATAACGTACCATAATTCAACTCACGCTCACACACGATACTCATTAGTGAGAGACTGAAGTCACAAAATAATTAAACGGCAAAGAAACGTTTACACACAACACTTTTCACACTTCGAAACTCAGCAGCAACACAATCCAAATTAGTGACAAAGAAATTCCAAACCATTATTATATTCACTCTCAGGAGATTTTGACTGTCGGGTTTAGAAACTTCTGGATTGATGAAAACAATGATTTAAAGAATCTGCAACAACATCTACTTGGAAAATCGTTACCACGCCCCTTATCACTCAGTATTATAACAGTTCTGTGACAAAAAACTCAAATAAACGTCGAAACAGTTAAAAAAAAAAAACACAAGTTAACGCGGAGCCGTATCGCTTATTTCATATGTATGACATCAGGCGCTGTGATTGGTGTTTCGTTTGACGTGAGGAATAGCTAAAAATCAGATTTTATTTATTGATTTAAAAATATAAATCATTATTATTTCACGAAAAAAATATTGAATGATGTTTCTAAAATTATAAATATTATTTTCAACCAAAGTTCAGATTTTTGTAATACCTGACCGGTCCCCTATTCCCCGGTTATATACTTCCGTCCCTAACTCCCTTACTTACCAATAAAAACTTCATCACTCGTTTATGTCATAAATTATGTGCTAGTGCTGGTGATCTGATCCCTTATCTCTTAATATACATATAATAGCCTTATCGTTAATGTTTACCTCATACAATCCTAGCATTCTTTCGACCCTGCCTCTCGTCTTACAATATGAGTTCAAGAGTCGACGCTGGCTTACTGATTTTCCTGGTTATGGCAGTAAAACGAATTTTTTACGAATCACCAACGCTAATGCTGAGACGAGACCCACTATCCACCTAAAAATTCCCATTTTACGAATACTGATAGATAACACTAAAACAAAGTTTCC
>CM061919.1:134987300-135059488 GCA_031002005.1 Vandiemenella viatica
ACATATATCCATGCCTACAGCGAGCTCAACACAAAAACCAGTCCAATCATGGCAAAGAAAAAGTGGGACAGAACCCCCATGGCTCAAGACTGACCCAAAAAAAATCATCATTAACATGTGTTCCAAGTAACAAACTCCTCACATCAAAATCATATCATTTAACTCACACTACAGACCTCTCTGCCAGTCAGCATCGTTGGTAATATGTACAAAACTGTTCACATGAACAGCACCACCTCTATCCCACACCATAAGCCTTTTCTGCTATTCAGTAATATTTGTCCCACGTACCACGAGTATCACGAGTAGACACATGGTCATCAGACAAATATCGTAACTCCCATACCTCCATATTCATACTAGGTCTCACCCACAAAACCCATACGTCTCCACACAAGCACAAACATATGGGTGGAAAAGCAATTCATACGTCCAGATAAATGAGTTTAAGGAAGGTATCACCATGCTTACGCATACAGGCACATATATCCATGCCTACAGCGAGCTCAACACAAAAACCAGTCCAATCATGGCAAAGAAAAAGTGGGACTGGACCCCCATGGCTCAAGACTGACAAAAAAAAATCATCATTAACATGTGTTCCAAGTAACAAACTCCTCACATCAAAATCATATCATTTAACTCACACTACAGACCTCTCTGCCAGTCAGTATCGTTGGTAATATGTACAAAACTGTTCACATGAACAGAACCACCTCTATCCCACACCATAAGCCTTTTCTGCTATTCAGTAATATTTGTCCGACGTACCACGAGTATCACGAGTAGACACATGGTCATCAGACAAATATCGTAACTCCCATACTCCTCCATATTCATACTAGGTCTCACCCACAAACCCATACGTCTCCACACAAGCACAAACATATGGGAGGAAAGCAATTCATACGTCCAGATAAATGAGTTTAAGGAAGGTATCACCATACTTACGCATACAGACACAGAGAAAGACGCACACAGACACATATATCCATGCCTACAGCGAGCTCAACACAACAACCAGCCCAATCATGGCAAAGAAAAAGTGGGACAGAACCCCCATGGCTCAAGACTGACAAAAAAAAAATCATCATTAACATGTGTTCCAAGTAACAAACTCCTCACATCAAAATCATATCATTTAACTCACACTACAGACCTCTCTGCCATTCAGTATCGTTGGTAATATGTACAAAGCTAATTTCATAAGTTACCACATACATACAAGTAATTGCAGGAAAGGGTCCCGACACACGACATCCACACTGAGGTGTTACATGATAGGCAGATGATAGCATGTCTTTACAATACATCTCAGTGCTCACCACACATACTTGATTTTTAATGTGCCATCAGTATAGCTGGTGGCTGGAACTAAGCTCTTGACAATTTTAGGTCAAAAGTCATTTGTTAACAGCAGCTCATCAAAGACAAATTTTGGGTGAACCTGCCCAGGCGGGCGCGGCGAGAGGTGGCCACCCTTCCCCGCTGCGGACAGAAATACCGTAATACGCCGGTCTAAAAGCGCGGACCGCGATTTCTTTACCGGAGTTTTCCGACCGGGACCTACTACCGGTAACCGCATTTTTAGGACCGCACTGAAGACCGGAATTTCATTGCGCTCGAGGCGGTAATATGCGCCGGTATACCGACCTACTAAAACACGATGTACGCGTCCGCTGCGAGGAAGGGTGGCCACCTCCGCCGCGCCCGCCTGGGCAGGTTCACCCAAAATTTGTCTTTGATGAGCTGCTGTTAACAAATGACTTTTGACCAAAAATTGTCAAGAGCTTAGTTCCAGCCACCAGCTATACTGATGGCACATTAAAAATCAAGTATGTGTGGTGAGCACTGAGATGTATTGTAAAGACATGCTATCATCTGCCTATCATGTAACACCTCAGTGTGGATGTCGTGTGTCGGGACCCTTTCCTGCAATTACTTGTATGTATGTGGTAACTTATGAAATTAGCTTTGTACATATTACCAACGATACTGAATGGCAGAGAGGTCTGTAGTGTGAGTTAAATGATATGATTTTGATGTGAGGAGTTTGTTACTTGGAACACATGTTAATGATGATTTTTTTTTGTCAGTCTTGAGCCATGGGGGTTCTGTCCCACTTTTTCTTTGCCATGATTGGCTGGTTTTGTGTTGAGCTCGCTGTAGGCATGGATATATGTGTCTGTGTGCGTCTTTCTCTGTGTATGTATGCGTAAGCATGGTGATACCTTCCTTAAACTCATTTATCTGGACGTATGAATTGCTTTTCAACCCATATGTTTGTGCTTGTGTGGAGACGTATGGGTTTTGTGGGTGAGACCTAGTATGAATATGGAGGAGTATGGGATTTACGATATTTGTCTGATGACCATGTGTCTACTCGTGATACTGGTGGTACGTCGGACAAATATTACTGAATAGCAGAAAAGGCTTATGGTGTGGGATAGAGGTGGTGCTGTTCATGTGAACAGTTTTGTACATATTACCAACGATACTGAGCAGAGAGGTCTGTAGTGTGAGTTAAATGATATGATTTTGATGTGAGGAGTTTGTTACTTGGAACACATGTTAATGATGATTTTTTTTGTCAGTCTTGAGCCATGGGGGTCCAGTCCCACTTTTTCTTTGCCACGATTGGACTGGTTTTTGTGTTGAGCTCGCTGTAGGCATGGATATATGTGCCTGTATGCGTAAGCATGGTGATACCTTCCTTAAACTCATTTATCTGGACGTATGAATTGCTTTTCCACCCATATGTTTGTGCTTGTGTGGAGACGTATGGGTTTGTGGGTGAGACCTAGTATGAATATGGAGGAGTATGGGAATTACGATATTTGTCTGATGACCATGTGTCTACTCGTGATACTCGTGGTACGTGGGACAAATATTACTGAATAGCAGAAAAGGCTTATGGTGTGGGATAGAGGTGGTGCTGTTCATGTGAACAGTTTTGTACATATTACCAACGATGCTGACTGGCAGAGAGGTCTGTAGTGTGAGTTAAATGATATGATTTTGATGTGAGGAGTTTGTTACTTGGAACACATCTTAATGATGATTTTTTTTTTGGTCAGTCTTGAGCCATGGGGGTTCTGTCCCACTTTTTCTTTGCCATGATTGGACTGGTTTTTTGTGTTGAGCTCGCTGTAGGCATGGATATATGTGTCTGTGTGCGTCTTTCTCTGTGTATGTATGCGTAAGCATGGTGATACCTTCCTTAAACTCATTTATCTGGACGTATGAATTGCTTTTCCACCCATATGTTTGTGCTTGTGTGGAGACGTATGGGTTGTGGGTGAGACCTAGTATGAATATGGAGGAGTATGGAGTTACGATATTTGTCTGATGACCATGTGTCTACTCGTGATACTCGTGGTACGTCGGACAAATTACTGAATAGCAGAAAAGGCTTATGGTGTGGGATAGAGGTGGTTCTGTTCATGTGAACAGTTTTGTACATATTACCAACGATACTGACTGGCAGAGAGGTCTGTAGTGTGAGTTAAATGATATGATTTTGATGTGAGGAGTTTGTTACTTGGAACACATGTTAATGATGATTTTTTTGTCAGTCTTGAGCCATGGGGGTCCAGTCCCACTTTTTCTTTGCCATGATTGGACTGGTTTTTGTGTTGAGCTCGCTGTAGGCATGGATATATGTGCCTGTATGCGTAAGCATGGTGATACCTTCCTTAAACCATCATTTATCTGGACGTATGAATGCTTTTCCACCCATATGTTTGTGCTTGTGTGGAGACGTATGGGTTTGTGGTGAGACCTAGTATGAATATGGAGGAGTATGGGAATTACGATATTTGTCTGATGACCATGTGTCTACTCGTGATACTCGTGGTACGTGGACAAATATTACTGAATAGCAGAAAAAGGCTTATGGTGTGGGATAGAGGTGGGTGCTGTTCATGTGACAGTTTTGTACATATTACCAACGATGCTGACTGGCAGAGAGGTCTGTAGTGTGAGTTAAATGATATGATTTGATGTGAGGAGTTTGTTACTTGGAACACATGTTAATGATGATTTTTTTTTTGGGTCAGTCTTGAGCCATGGGGGGTTCTGGTCCCACTTTTCTTTGCCATGATTGGACTGGTTTTTGTGTTTGAGCTCGCTGTAGGCATGGATATATGTGTCTGTGTGCGTCTTTCTCTGTGTATGTATGCGTAAGCATGGTGATACCTTCCTTAAACTCATTTATCTGGACGTATGAATTGCTTTTCCAACCCATATGTTTGTGCTTGTGTGGAGACGTATGGTTTGTGGGTGAGACCTAGTATGAATATGGAGGAGTATGGGAGGTTACGATATTTGTCTGATGACCATGTGGTCTACTCGTGATACTCGTGGTACGTCGGACAAATATTACTGAATAGCAGAAAAGGCTTAGGGTGTGGGATAGAGGTGGTGCTGTTCATGTGAACAGTTTTGTACATATTAACCAACGATACTGACTGGCGAGAGGTCTGTAGTGTGAGTTAAATGATATGATTTTGATGTGAGGAGTTTGTTACTTGGAACACATGTTAATGATGATTTTTTTGTCAGTCTTGAGCCATGGGGGTCCAGGTCCCACTTTTTCTTTGCCATGTTGGACTGGTTTTTGTGTTGAGCTCGCTGTAGGCATGGATATATGGTGCCTGTATGCGTAAGCATGGTGATACCTTACCTTAAACTCATTTATCTGGACGTATGAATGCTTTTTCCACCCATATGTTTGTGCTTGTGTGGAGGACGTATGGGTTTGTGGGTGAGACCTAGTATGAATATGGAGGAGTATGGGAGTTACGATATTGTATCGATGACCATGTGTCTACTCGTGATACTCGTGGTACGTGGGACAAATATTACTGAATAGCAGAAAAGGCTTATGGTGTGGGATAGAGGTGGTGCTGTTCATGTGTAACAGTTTTGTACATATTACCAACGATGCTGACTGCAGAGAGGTCTGTAGTTGTGAGTTAAATGATATGATTTTGATGTGAGGAGTTTGTTACTTGGAACACATGTTAATGATGATTTTTTTTTGGGTCAGTTCTTGAGCATGGGGGTTCTGTCCCACTTTTTCTTTGCCATGATTGGGACTGGTTTTTGTGTTGAGCTTCGCTGTAGGCATGGATATATGTGTCTGTGTGCGTCTTTCTCTGTGTATGTATGCGTAAGCATGGTGATTACCTTCCTTAAACTCATTTACTGGACGTATGAATTGCTTTTTCCACCCATATGTTTGTGCTTATGTGGAGACGTATGGGTTTGTGGGTGAGAACCTAGTATGAATATGGAGGTTATGATATCCGTCTGATAGACAAGTTCCTATTGTAACTCATGGCACCTGGGTCACAGTGTTACTAAATGACAGAAAGGGTTGCGGTGTGGGAGAGATGTGGCTGTGATTTCAAACTTCACACATCCTGTAACTCTTCAGTTTGGATCTAGCATGTTCAGTCTCTTTCCTCCAGTTATGTGTGGTGATGATGGAACTGTGTGAATGCATTGACATGTGAGTGTGTGTGTCTTTCTATGATTTTGGCCATTCATGGGTGTTCTGTTCCACTTTTTCGTTGCCATGATTGGGCTAGTTGTTGAGTCGAGATCGCTGTAGACATGGAAATGTACGTGTGTATGCGTCTCTGTGTGTTTTTTTGCGTAAATGTGGTGATACCTTCCTTTATCTCGTTTGTCTGGATGTATGATGTGGCTGTTCCTACACTTATGCTTGTGTGAGGTGACATATGGATTTGTGGGTGAGACTAGTATGAATATGGGAGTTTATGATATCTGTCTGATGACCAAGTGTCTACTGCTACTCGTGGTACATGGGGGCACATGTTACTGAATGGCAGAAAAAGCTTAGGTGTGGGATAGACGTGTTGGGGGCTGATGTGAACAGTTTTGTACCTAGCACACATGATACTGGATGGTAGTGAGGTCTGTAGTGTGAAATAAATGAGATGATGTTGATATGAAGAGTATGGTGCCTGGAACATATGTTACTGATGATTTTTTTGGTCAGTTATGAGCCATGGGGGTTCTACCCCACTTTTTTCGTCGCCATGATTGGCTAGTTGTTGTATTGAGCTCGCTGTAGGCATGGAAATATGCATCTCTCTCTGTGTCTGTATGCGTAAATATTGTGATACCTTCCATAAACACGTCTGTCTGGGTGTATGATTTTGCTGTCCCTCCTCCACTTATGTTTGTTTGTGCTTGTGCATGGAGATGTATAGATTTGTGGCTGAGACCTAGTTTGAATATGCGGGTTATGATATCTGTCTGATAGTCAAGTGTCTATTGCAACTCATGGTACTGGGGTCACTTTTTACTGAATGGTAGAAAGGGTTGCGATGTGGGAGAGACATGTTGATGGTAAATGTAATCAACTGGGGCGTGATGAACACTATTTATGTTATAAACACTTAGGTTTATGGTGAAAACATGCCATCTTTTGCACACCCTGTATTTCGCCAGGCTGATGATATGTAAGGAGACTTCTGTTTTTCAGCCAGTCATGAGGCAAGAGAGTACTACACCACTTTTTTGTTTCCATGATTGTTGCCGGTAGCTGTACTGAACTCTCTGTAGACTTGGACATGTGTATCTGCGTCTGTCTTTGTGGATGTAAGCATAAGTATGGCGGTACCTGACTTTAACTCGTCTGTCTGATGATTTTTGTAACGATAGTTCTGTCCAGATAATCAGTGGTAACGACAATTCTGCCCCACTTCATCGTTTTCATGATGCTTGCTGTTAGTTCTATTGACCTCGCTGTAGGCATGGAAATGTGCGTGTGTCATCCCTCTGTGGATTTGAGTCTAGAATTATGCTCACTATCAACGTGTGCTTCTAACCATTGATTCAGGGCTTAGGCAGTCTCCCATTTCATTGTGCTCTTTACAGTTTACTGCCGTTTGTGTTGACATACGAATTGTGTTCCTCACGTTTTTCATTACATGCACTTCGGGATAAAAATCATTTAACAGAGAGGGTGATGAGGGGTGTATCAGAGAAGCGAAGGACTTGGGTACAAATTATTGACCTCGCTGTAGGCATGGAAATGTGCGTGTGTCATCCCTCTATGGATTTGAGTCTAGAATTATGCTCACTATCAACGTGTGCTTCTAACCATTGATTCAGGGCTTAGGCATTCTCCCATTTCATTGTGCTCTTTACAGTTTACTGCCGTTTGTGTTGGCATGTGAATTTTGATTCTCACTACATAAAAATCATTTAACAGAGAGGGGTGATGTACCAGAGAAGCGAAGGACTTGGGTACAAACCCACAGTCAGACCATTGCTTGTGTGGTGTAGTATGGAGTCCACATTTTTTGTACATCAAATGCAAGGTGCAAAGGAGGGCAGTTAGATTTATCTGTGTAAAATATTCAGTAAGTGACATAATAAAGGAGCTGGGGCTGGGATGTCATTGGAAGATAGGAAGAGTGTCAGGGGCTGTAGGTGGCGTATAATGCTGTTAGAATGGATATTGGTGGAATAATTCTGAGTGGTGTATGAAGCCTAAGTTGACCATGACCACAATCTGGCACTAGACTTTAGGTGATGAGGCCTGAGTGGATAAAATATCTAAACACCCACTTTGACCTAACAATTTACGACAGTTCAAATGTGAGCACTATCTTAGGCGTAATAGAACCTATGGTGACGTTTTGCATACTTGTCGATGTGTGGGGATCTTCTATTAAAATGTGGGTTATGATGCCTGTTTGATGACCAAGAAACTATCAGTTAGCTAAGAGCATCATGATAACTCTATCGTGGTTACTTGAACAAAGCAAGCAATTACAGTCAAATTTCACACTTGGCCCTGAATCCGAAGGTTGGCGTTAGATGGGAACATTTTAAACCGTATGGAGAACTCTCCTGGGTCCTGATTTATTGAAAAATAATTTCCTGGAAAAGGGGTGAATTTTCCTGGAAAACTGCAGTAGAAGCACCTTAAGTGAACATTTCGGTACCTGGCTACTGATTAGGAGAAGACTTTGCGAATTTTCAATTTTTGGTTTACTTTAACGCACGAACAGAAGGTAACCCTGTCTGTAACTGATCAGGGAATCATTGGAAACAGAATGAAGTTTGGGGAAGTGCTGGGCGTATGTTGGCGATGAGGCTAGGGTAGATCTTGGTGAAAGAATTAGGAATAGTGCACTGGATTTCTTCTATAAGGAAGTGGGTAAATTTTCTATATCTCCACCTTGGAAAATATCTAAACACCCACTTTGACCTAACAATTTACGACAGTTCAGGTGTGAGCACTATCTTAGGCGTAATAGAACCTATGGTGACGTTTTGGATACTTGTCGATGTGTGGGGATCTTCTATGAAAATGTATCTAGCCAAAATTCGTGAGCTATCATTAATGCTGTTAGCTATTAAATTGGTTCATAACGAATCCGATATGATGTGCAAAAGTATGTTTTCGGTATATGAATGAATTTTTAATTAGGAACACTATATAGAAAAAAAGGGGGGGGATAGAGGACTATGATCAGACATTATAGGGTAAAGCCAGGGACTGAAAAGGCTGTCAAGGAATAAACTCACTGTAACTTCACTTTATCAGGTGTCATTGGAGATGTGTGAAATATTCTTTAATTCTTGGCCACTAAGTTTGGGGGGAATAACATATATGAAATATTGCTGTACTGTATAGCAATGTGACTGATTAATAGTATGTTCTTTGCTCTGTAATAACAAGGAGACATGGGAACAGAAATGTTTTGTAGGTAATATACGCTAATGTGGACTTCTTTTGTTTTTAGTAAAAAATAGTAATGGTTCACGCTTAATCAAACGCAAGTATATTTCACGACACAAAACCGAAGAAAATATTTTACTGTGCTGAAATATTTGCACCTTGCTGTGTACAGAGTTTCGCAACCTGGGCAAACGGAACGCCGAGAATAACTCCATAGTTTCGAAATACTTGTCACATTGATATACCGATAATAGCAGACAGACAGCAGGCAGGAATACCTGAAATATTTCTCGTAAAAGCTTGGTGAAATGATGTGTGCCACGCCATCTTTCGGAAACCAGGATACTTTGCACCTCGGCAGTCGAATTTTTTTTAATGTATCTCTAACAATGTGGTCTTTAGAGACGGGAATGGGAATGAATTCGGTCATGGCCTTTTGAAGGTAGCATCCCGGCATTCACCTGGGGGAAACCATGGAAAACCCAAATCTGGATGCCCGGAAGGGGGATTCCCCGAATGCGAGGCAAGAACGCTAAATAATTTCATGAAAACAGGTACACATAGAATTTATATCTGGAGTTTATGACGTTTTTTTTCCCCCCATATCGAACGTTAAAAGGAAACATTTATGCTTTTTTTTATTCAAGGCAGGTATCCTCTCTAGGTATGGAAACTAAAATTTTGATTTGGAAATTGACGAGTTGGAACGGCTTTTTCAATAAAAACACCGCGGCCGGACTCGAACCGGCGACCGAACGCCATCTACCAGTCGCCCAAAGAACTAACGGTGTCTGTTCACGTAATATCCGTTGATGTGGACTTTTTTTTTTTTTTTTTAGTAAAATTGCAATGATTTACGCTTAGGACCCGAAGAAAATATTTTACTGTGCTGAAATATTTGCATCTTGCCAGAACAGAAATAGTCAGCCGACGCGAAGAGTACACATTTCGTCACGCTTAGTATGAATAAGCAAACAGTCGAGTGGGAATTGTATGCATTTCGCAGAGCGCGCCGGAAATACTGCCACCGAACGCCACCTACCAGTGAGCCAAAGAACTAACGGCAAAGAAATTAAGCCCTTGGGAGATGCTGCCATCTGGGCGGGCGGTCGGGGAACTAACATATGCGCAAGCCCGACATCTACCGCCATCTGTGTGGCCGGTTGAGGAACTAACGGCGGCCATCTTGGTCGCCCAAACGGGGGGCGGCCATCTTGGTCACCCAAACGGGGGGCGGCCATCTTGTGACGTCACGCGACCGTGCTGCCACCTGGCGGTGTTCTTGCTTCCCCCTTGTCCTACTACTTCAGAGTAATTATTGAATTCAGGCACTAGTATTTTTGTAAAAAATTCTTCTTTAGATTTGCTCTAGTTTTCAAGTTATTCAGTTCCATTTAGTTTAAGTGTTTTTGCTGAATGGTGTACTTCTGGTCTAACTACTATCTGATAGTGCTTTATTTTTGTATTCCGGAATAGTTATTTTTTATTGTCTATATTTCTTGCTAACTGAATGTTTTCTTCAGGTTTAAACCCTATATTTTATCGTTACATTTTCGGTTATGTTGTTTGATATTAATTCTCTAAGATATTTAGAGCAATCTGTTTTAGATATTCTGTTTTTATTTACTTAAAAATTTTGTTTTTCATCAGTGATATTTGTTATAAATCGTGTTTTTCATATAAGATAATTGCAACCCTTCTTACCGGCTTGATTCTGTTATTCTTTGATTTTTCTAGGGTATCACATTATTAAATACAAAAAGCTTTACGATGTAACTGATTAGTGATTCACCTGTGTATGTTATCTGAATGGTCTCAAAACTCAAATTTTGTGTATCTGACAAAAGGTATCAGAGCATCCGACACAAAACAATACATTTTTTAAAGTAAAAAATTAAAATCTAATGAAAAATATGGATAAAGAGAGAGACGGAGGTGATAAGGATTCGTGGAGGTGCGAAAATCATATTCCTTACCTATCACCTTTGCTCGTGGCTTTACGCCTTGTAGACGTCGGGGTCATTAGAATTTGGAGTTATGAATGGGATGGAATACTGCCATGAACTTTTGAAGGAACCATCCTGGCATTTGCCTCTGTGTCATAAAGAGACCTGGAACAAAAAATTATTTGCAATAAAATTAAAAGAACTGTATCAAATTTTTAAAATTAATAACAAAACACATTAGGTAAAACAAAAAATTAAATTTTAACAGAAGTATTTTTACTACGTGAACAATCGTACGTAACCGCAGAATTCTCGATCGGTCTAAGTGCAATTTTTACACATTTTGCAGGTGGTAAGCTTAGGCAAACAACGTTTACAATAGCGGGAGAGATACTTGAGAACCGAACGTTGTAAGCCAAGCAGAGTTAGCGTGTGCATTTCTGCTGTAAACTCACTACTGGGTCGAGACCGCTTCACTCTTTCAACTTTCGTCCTTTTATTCTACCTTCCAGCGCAGACTCGCTTCTCTTTGTGAGTTAATGTAATAAAACTGTAAGCCAGGGACATAAATTAGGAAATGCGCTCTCTTTTTAACTCGCGGATACATTTTACGATTATAACTTGGAATAAAGTTTATGCGTCCAAACTGTACGGAGAAAGTAGCAGTGCTTATATTTTACTGCTCGAAAATTAACAACGAAGTTCTGTAGAGAGATATGAGGAAGAAATAATTACAGCTTGTAAAATAAGTACTTTTCTCCCGCTCAAGTCACGCGCAACTTTGAGCTGTTGATAGCAGAGGCTAACTTTGTTCAGACATTGTATCTGAAAGTGCTGTGACATATGCAGTGCAAAAAAATCTTCTGTTTTCCTTGACGGCAGAAATCCTTCGTCAGTTTACGAGTGATGGTGGATCTTAACTAGATGGAAAACAAGAATATTAAGAACTTCATAAAACAACAGATTAATTTTCATGTTGAAAAGTGAACAAGTTTTTGAGTTATTGAAACATCTGTAAACCGTTTGACAAAAGGCGATGGTAAAAGAAGTGAATAAGAGGTAAAAAGTAAAATTCACATTTAGAGAACTGATTCTATTCTGACTGAAACTAAAACCGTGCAAATAATTTGGTATGTGAGTAACATAGATAATAAAGGTAAAAAAATGGAAATAACACATGAAGACAGCATTTTTGGTAAAGAGTATTGCTCGTAATTTTTGTTTGTTTTTTTTTTGTGAAATTTCATTGGAAAATTTAGGGGGTGGATAGGGGGAGAGGGCTACAGTTTTTTCAAACCAAAAGTTGACAGTTTTTTTCTCTTTATTTTTTACTATACATGTCCAAAGTTTCATCAAAATCGGATAAAAATGTGGGTTTGTATAAAAATTAAGGGGTGTAAAGGGGAGAGGGGTGGTTTTTTTATTTATTTATTTTTTGGTCAGATTCTCCATGAAAAATTACATGTAAATGCCAACTTTGATGATAATGGGTCAAACGGTGTCGAGTGTAGGTTTTTATGAAGAACATTGACAATAATTAAAGGGGTGGATGGAGGGGGGGGGGTTGAACTTTGGAAGACCAAATATTGACAGGATTTTTCTCTTTGTTTTAAAGTATGCATGGGCAAAGTTCAGTAAAAAACAGATAAGAAACGTAGGTTTCTATCAAATTAAGGGGTGTAAATGGGAGGGGGGGTGGTTTTTTATTTTGATTTTTTGGTCAGAATCCTTCTCCATGAAAAACTACATGTAATTGCCAACTTTAATGGAGATCAGTTAAATGGTGTCGACTGTAGCTTTGAATAAAGAAAATTGGCAAAAATTAAGGGGGTGGATAGGGGGAGAGGGGTTCAGTTTTTTTAAACCAAAAGTTAACAGTATTTTTCTCTTTATTTTTGGCTATATATGTCCAAAGTTTCATCGAGATCGAATAAAAAACGTGGATTTGTATAAAAATTAGGGGGCGGAGGGGGGTAGAAGGGGTGGTTTCTCAATTAAATTCATATGGGACCACTTTGGAGGTATACCCTATCCACTAAAAAAAATTAATTTAAATCGGTTCAAAATTGGTGAAGATATCGCTGGTCATACATACAAAAAAAAAAAAAAAAAAAAAAAAAAAAAAAAAAAAAAAAAAAAAAAAAAATACAGACGAATTGAGAACCTCCTCCTTTTTTGAAGTCGGTTAAAAAATGACAAAAAGTTTAAATAAACTATGGATAAATTCGTAATCTTGAAGAAAAAACTTACACTAATTGCCACTAATCACGTTATGAAACATCCTGCTAGATTGAATTCCATTATTTTTTATACTCTCATAGTACTAGATTGGTATAAAATATGGGAAACTAATCACCTCTTAACTGCGTAACATACTGCTGTACGTGGTAACCAGGTTTGAAACGGAAGTCATCTTTGCGAATGCGCATGGTGATGCAGATATTCAGTGCTTGATATCCGCGGAAGCGGATGTTTTACGGAAGCGGATGCGCAGGTGGAAAAATAAATTTATAATCATCTAGATTTTAATATTTTATCAAAAATAAACTTAAAATCAAAATGTTTTTATGCCAAATTCTACATTTTTTCATAAGTTAAGTCTATTTCCATATAATACTGCCTTAGTGATATATTTTCCCCTCATCTTTCAACAACAAAAAACGTGTGGTAATTTCACAAGCGAATTAAATTATTTACATAACTCAGCATGCCGTCATCGTCATATGAACTTTGCGGAGTTCGCGGCTCGACTAATTCAAGCGTCAAGAAAAAGGCCACGCCACTGCACTTCGCGTCCGCCACCCACCTACTGCTCTAGTGGCCCATTCAGTCTAACTTGTAGGAACCACGATGATCCGATTTTCCGATAAAGGACTCTTGAGGGGCCGTGAAAGGGATTACTGGACTACATGTAGTACGTGTTAGATGTTATTTGACTCCCAGACAACCAACACGAGTCCTTGCCGTCCAACAAGCTATGGTGTTGGATAATCAATGGAGGGTACATACTGCGGTTGTGCGATAAGGAAACTGGTGTGCGGCGAGAAAGTACGAATGGAAAGAATTGTTTTTGTTAGCTAGGCGACGATGGCCAGAATCTCGTAAAATGAGAAAAGAATAGTATATATTGCAATGTAAACAAAATATCCTCTATACATCCGCATTTAAAATTTCAGATGCGGAGATAGGATTTCACGAGAAAGTTCCGAACTTGCGGATATCCCTGGTATCAGTTGCTTTTGAAAATACTTTAGTTCAGCTAAGTAGACTTAACAAAATGTTAAGTGGTGTACAATATGTTCTCTTCATTAACGCATCTATCCCTACAGCAATGAATAAGTAATAATACAAAGGTCTTTGATTTATAGCCGCACCACAGCGTTGTTTTGCAGTTTAACGGTAAGCTGCCTCTGTGAGATGGGATTACAAGGCTAAGGTAGGCCACGAAAGGGGTAGAATGAACCGCAGTTTGAATCTGTGTGAAAGGGGTAGAATGAACCGCAGTTTGAATCTGTGTATGAGTCCATTGAGGAGCTCGAACACCTCGTAAAGGAGCTATTATACGAACCAAACAAAATGTTTTCCGTTTTCAGAATTTGTATCTTGGGAACATTTAATGATATCCACTAATTAAACATTTTTTGTTGACGGTATAAATTGAACTTCTCGTTGTTTTTGAGTAAATTTCTTAATCGGTTTATGGATTTGAAAAGTCATTATAATAACCGTTTGCTAAAATTAATAATATTCATACGAAAAAGTTTTTAATTAATTAATTGGTTACATGTATCTCCGCAAAGTATCAAACAGACGAATCTGTTAATTTATTGAGATGCCCTTATTAGCGTCAGATTAATCAGGATATTTCACAAAGGCAGCTTTGCATGAAGAAATATTAGAGATGAATTATTAAGAACGCTAGAATTCTGAAAGCACGTCGAAGGTCGCCGGTTCGAGTCCGGCCGCGAGCATTGGGTTTTAAGTGTTGTGTCTGTGAATGTCATGTCCGTCCTGTGGTGTGTATAACTGGTTGAAAAAATGCTTACTGGAGTAAACTGAAAGTACAATTCGGAACAAGGATAAAAACCAATATTATTAGTTGGATAGGAGAGTTTCGAATGTTTTCTATAGATTTCGATTCCTCTGTTGGTAATAATTCTTCCAATTCCTGGAGCAAACATTCTTGATTTCTTCTTGTCTGTTGTGAATTTTCGATTTTCAATGGTGGTTCACATATCATTAATTTCTAGAACATGATTGTTGATTAATTTCAAATTAGGAAATACATTTCAAAACATATCATTCGGCCCTTATGTCCACCGCTAAAATTGTACACCTCTGAGTATTATGAGAGATTATACCGCTATTAATACCGGTCATAGTTAACAACAAAGAACATCAATCGACACAACAAAACTACCGGTCCTCCAACAAAAATGACAAGAGAGTATCTCAAATTACGAAGGCAAGCCATCAGCATACAAGAGAAGAAGTTCTGGCACTAGAAGAAATAAAGATACTTAAATAATCTTGGATTTCAAGTGGTCTATAAATGGCAAAAATCTAGATGAAAAACTGTTAATAATTATGTTATTCCCACGTCGGTACCTGCTTTTTATCATTTCACAAACAAGCAATGAACTTTCACTTTCGCTAATGATTATAGCCAAAATTACTTTAGCGATTTTTTTTCACTTCATTCAGTAATTTCTGTATAAACTCAACATCATCTGGAAACAGCACAATAACGTCATTTTAAAAAAAAATATTTTCAATTGTTTTTAACTCTTTTAACCCACAATTTAAGAGCCTAAGATACAGTAAATTAATCTACTATTTAAAATATAAACCATTTTGCCAATTGATGGTGTGAATCTTCTAAAACAACAATACTCGTTGACATTTTAGTTAAATCGCGGGCATATGTATACAATTATCTTTACTGAAATGTATATACTTTTATCGCAGGACCTAAACACAACAATACTATTGATAAGGAGATAATTTCATTTAAATACGTTGGACCAGCAAGTGTAAAGTCTTATTCCTTGAAGTATCTACCCAACCGCATAACCATTGACGAATTATTTACTTTCTGCAGTTATTCTTAATACATGAAGGATAAGCCAGGCAGAACAAGAATATTCTTAAAGAAGTTATTTTCAGATATAAGCGAGATTATGGTAACAGTAGTGCGAAAGATGAAATAAATCTGTAGAATAAATTACAAGTTAAAAAACTTATCTTTATTTACAAGAAATTTTAACTTTTATTCTATGGTGAGGTCGACACTAAATTCCATTTCGAATGTGTAAGTTGAATTTATTTACTCGTAGCATTTCGATTTTCCTAAAAATTTCATTAGAACTCTAGCTTTACATATAGTTAAACACTCGAAGTCATAATTTTAAACAGAGCTCGATGAGTGAATGAGTGAGTGGTAACGTTCGGGCCTGCCATTCGGGATTTATTTATTTTATTTTATTTATCAATCTTGTTCCAAGGATCCCTGCTGAGGAAGGATCTCTGGGATGTGAAACACGTCATGGTTAATACACATACATACCATAAGCGTCACAATCATAGCGTATAAGCTGGCTGCTCTCACAACTTATCCTGGTAGACGTCACCAGATATAAGCTGCCAGCTCTTCGGCCTGGCCCAGTAGGTCGTCACGAACACAGCAAGCCGAAACAGCTTTGACTTTTGATTACCAGTAACTAATATCGTACCAGTAACATGTACTCGATGCTAATAATTTCATTTAACCACTTCAGTAATTTTTTTTTGTTATCATTGATAATTGATTTAATACTTCTCAAACTGAATTCCAAGATATAATTACTGTTAATTAAAAAGTTCACCAACACAAATTCTTGTGGGGCCCATGTGCGAGCTTTCCCGCGCGCAACCACGCAACCACACTCGCACGCAGACAAAGACTGTATTATACTTGCACTTAACACTAAGATACTACTAACAAACTACCATCTGTGGAACTCTTTAATATTAATTATAAGCAAAACATTATTAAAAAGAAACAATAATCATCAAATAAATTACTTATTCATTAGAAAAACTATAAATAATAATTATGGTACAAAAAGTTAGACATAAATGTCGCAAGTGAAAACAATAAATGTTACAAAGAGATTAAAAATTAATTTTTGGAACTGAGCTTTGCAAAAGGAATTGCCAATAAGATAATATCACAGTTTTTTTAAAAAATATGTCTTTATTAGCTGCAAACTGTTTTATAATCTTTGGAAGTTTACTAAACAAATGTATCCCAGAATAATTAACTCCTCTTTGTACTAATGACATAGATGTTAGTGTTTTGTGGAAGTTATTTCTGTTTCTTGGATTGAAATTGTGTTCCTGTGAAGTAGATGTAAACAGCTTAAAATGATCTATGACATGAGAGAATATATAGGTATAGTAAGAAGTTATTGTAAGAATATTCAGGTTTTTTTTTTTTAAACAGTTGTCTGCAAGAAGTTCTTGGTATTACCATTCACAGCATCCTAACAACTCTTTCCTGTGCTACGAAAACTTTTTTACTTAGTGAAGAGTCTCCCCAAAAAATTATGTCATATGACATCACTGAGGACGCGGATTCAAATCCTCATGCGGTTTAATATGGTTTCCCGAAATCACACCAGAGGATTTGCGGGATGGTTCCTTCAAAAGGTCATGAAAGTATTCCTTCTGGTTAGTTGCTCGTATTTATTTTCCGCTTCTAATGATTTTGACACTGACGAGGTTTAAATCATGAAGCAAAAAAAGAAAAATCTTAGGATATAAGTAATGCCAAATGTAAATGCGATGTTATATGTAATTCAGAATAATAAATTGTTTAAGAAAATCGTGTTTGTGTATACAGTCTGGATTTTAAATTAATTGTTGCCATACTCAATGGTACAGAGGTGAGGTAGACTTAACGTTAAAAAATCCGTAAACTGCGAAATGAAGAATTCTACACGGAACGTAGATATTCTCTGAGATGAGCTCTCTTATTTATTAAGCTCACTGCTTTCCTACGTTGGCATAAGCAGCATTTTGTGTATTACGGGAACTCGACTCTGCGGATTATCTCTGAATTTTTCCGACCGTGACAATTCCCGCGGGCCTCATGCATTAGCATACCCGAGCGCCGGTATTGTGGGTCGGCCCCCGAGGATTAGCCGCCGGCAGATTTGTTTAGCTGGGGAGCTTTTGTCGCGGTTTTAATTGAGACACCGCCCAGCGGAGATGCCTCCATTAGTTGTGAGTGCAGCTTGCACTGTTCTTGCAGTCCGTGTCCACTCTCAAGGGCTTAGAAGACGGGTGTCCTCGACGTGTTCCAAATGCGGGGGAAGGGTGGAGCTTAGCGGAGTATATTTACGGACCTAAGATATTAAGTTTTGAGCGAAACGTTACTGTTCTAGCATGGTGCAACTATTGTGTTGAAGATTCAGTTAATATATTATTTCTATAGATTATATTACAAAAATGTATCTTTACTTTCCTCTCACTAAAGAAAGACTGTATTTGATAGAAGGTCGTAACTCGGCTGCTAAAAGAAATTTACTCTGTGTAGTCTTAGTGACAGTGTATTTATTCACGGCCAGACAGTGTTAGTGAGTCCTGTTACCATTTTATTAGTTGTGACAACTTCAACCAAAAACTACCAACCAATCGGGATGTTTCCACTTACTTTTGCGGATTTATCGCTGCTTCAGTGATGTTATTACTGACAACGTTTCGGCACCCAACCTGGGTCTTCCTCAGTGATATTTCGGGTTGACGTATCCCCTGCTAATAGCTGGTTGTACCACCTCATCGTTCGCCTGCGCAGTATGTGGATTGTTTTGGTTTTCCGCTAAACAATATGGCCTACGTGCAGGCGAACGATGAGGTAGTGTATCCAGCCATCATCAGGGGATAGAACAGTCCGGAATATTACATAGATATTATATTACAAACGTTTATGCTTTGTTACTAGAAGAAAACCCGAAGGCAAACGCATTACTACTCACACCAAGGTCAGTGTAGATTTTACTGAATAAGCTATGTTGAAAATTTTAGCGCATAATATGGAGTATCTGCGATTTATCAAGTCAGCGGGAGTTAAAGAGGAATGGCACTTTCATAAAACCATGACCGAATTGCTTGCAATTCTCTCCAGACATTCTCTCGAGATAAGTTGTAAAGCACTAATTCAAAACAGGAAGAGAGTGCGTAATACCATAGTGTATTAACAGAGTCTTCAATTTATTATTGTAATTTTCCCACGACTTCATCCTAGTTGACCAGAAGAAGTCTGCGTAGTTTTTCGTACACAAAGCAACATCATTAATTTATCACGATGTGTTTCCATTTGCGTACGACTCAACATCAGGCGTGGCAATCAGTAGACTCTTGAGTTTTTCAGAAACTTCGGGCTCAGTATGATATACGTATATTGACGAGTCAACAATCTTCAGAAGTGTAAGTGAAAAAGTTACAATAATTAGTTTTCTTTCCAGCATGTTTATTAAAGTGTACTTTAATTATACACTCAGACTCCGGTTACTTTCGGAAAAATCGGGCCTAATCCTGAAAATTTAAATACGAATTTCTCAATATTTTATTGACATTTTAGTTCCGTTCGCAGGTAAGTTAGTGTATTGATGTGTATATCTGATTTGACATCACCTAAGCTTTGAAATAAAATTAGAAAGCCATCAAAATTTGTTCAGCCGTATCGTTTGATGCCAGAATAAGCAGACAAAGACACAGACACATTTAAAAATTAGAATTTTTAACCCCTCTAAACAAAAAGCCAATACCACTCATTTGAAAATAAAATATATTAAGTGTACAGAGACAGCCTAAATACCGTTTTGTAATAGCATTGGCTACATCGTACCGTATACCAGAAGATAATTATCGAAATATTAATCAAACATGAGTATTAGTTCATAGGCTCTAATAATCATCGAACTTGAGACCAAAATTTGTTATCTACAAATGGAACACACAAAAAGAATGAATACACAAGGGAATTAGAATTATTCCAACACCAAATTGTGCTGTATTTGCGTTTCAGTGCTTCATAATTTGAATTTTCATTTTTTCCCTCGTGGATAACGTTTTAATGACAACTCAGTGTGCATTAAGAACAATTTACACTAATCTGGATGTTGGTATTGCCTACAACATACGTCACTCAGTCGCTTTTTTTTAACAATGTGCTTAAAATAAGACCATTTTCAAGTTTTTTTTATTCATACTGCAGTAGCATCCATTGTTATTACATTATTGTGAATGTTGTTGTAAATTTGTCAAAGGAATTTACTGGTAAACAGATTCTAAATTACATGCCTTAGAGTTTTCTTGCAACTGAGACATAAAATCCAAATTACAATAAGCTAGCGGGAAATATTACTGTGAAAACATGCTTTAAAATTAATTTATATCACATGAATTATCGTAGCCAGATGGAAACAACACAATATGCAGTTACTAGAATATTACAGTGTTGCTCAAATTTTAAAAATGATTTTTAGCTAAACGAAATTTTACTGTTTGTATACCAGTTTCTCTATAAGACTGCACCGAGCGTGGTGGGTAAACGGTTAACGTTCTGGCCTCGCATTCGGGAGGACGCTGGTTCGAATCCCCGTCCGGGCATCCAGATTTGGGTTTTCCATGTTTTCCCCAAATTACTCCAGGCGAATGCCGGGATGCTTCCTTCAAAAAGGCCATTGCCGAATTACTTCCCGTTCCTTGTACCCAGTCCCATCCCACCTCTAATGACCTTAGCCGTCGACGAGGTGTAAAGCCATATGTATAAAAAAAATATATGACCGCTTGATGATATGGCATCAGAGTCGAAATCGAGGTCGTTTCTCTGACTTATCCTGTTAGTATACCTGAACTAACACAATAGCCCTTTGGAGAAAAGGAAATAACCCACTATATTTTTTCGTGTTTACCTATAACTATTAACAAGACTCCCCAGGGCTTCACAAGTCTGACATATCGCTCTTTTTGTTTCGGACTTTACGGCCCGTCGACCATGAGGAAGGGAAGAGGGGAGGGGCAAGGAATGGGAAGTTCAAGTATATTGGCCATATCCTTCAGGGAAGCATGCCGAAATTCTCCTGGAATGATTTCGGCGAAGCGTCAAAAACCGAAATCTGGGTTGCTGGACCGGAATTTCAACCCACGTCCTTCGAAAAGCCTAACTGTTCACTCCCTGTAGACAGCGAACTCATTTGTACCCTACTTTATATAACGATTTGAAAACGATAAGCCTTTTATTTGCTGATTTTCCGCAGCTCTCCAGAACTGTTTCCGGTGTACGAGTATTTATAAGAATTAAAGTGTTTAGGGAAAAGAAAATCAGCTTATTTTCTGGGTTACCTTTAGACCAGGACGGACGCAGCCGGTCAGATTCGATGCGTTTGCTCCGCGAACAGCGCCACCAGTTACTCTCTGACGGACGACTGGGAATAAAAGAGTTTGCACCGTACCCCTCCCGGAAAAGCCAGGTGTGAAATAAAGCCAGATAGTGTCAGGAACGCGGTTTATTTTTCGGTGTCGTCTGCCCGCCGCGTTGCGGCGTGAATGCAGGCTCCCGTTAATATCCGCCCGCCTCGCCGGCTCCACGACTCAGTGGCGTCTCTCGCGCGGAATACTGCGATAACGTGTAACCAGCGATTACAGTAAACCCACTTGTTAGAATCACGACTAATTTTTTTGTTTAATTATAAATGTTAATACTATCCATACAGTCTTAGTGAGAAGAGTCAAAAGTTTAGAAATATAAATACGACCTTATGATGCATCTAATAATAAATCTGAATGACAGTCTACTATTGAATGTGAGGAGCAGGAATTATAAAATTCAGAGATATAACATTTCGCTGTTATGAAATTTCGGAATTATGAAACGAGTGTGGCACACAATTGTTTTTGGCTTTACGCCTCGTCGACAGCGAGGTCATTAGAGGCGGGATGGGATTGGGGCAAGGAACGGAAAGTAATTCGGCCATGGCCTTTTTGAAGGAAGCATCCCGGCATTCGCGTGGAGTGATTTGGAGAAACCATGGAATCTGGATGCCTGGACGGGGATTGGAACCCGCGTCCTCCCGAATGGGAGGTCAGAACGTTAACCGTTCACCCATCACGCTCGGTGGCACACAAATAATTGAGATTTTATTAAATGTTTATAAACGACATAAAAATGAGTCTGATAGAAAAATTATTCATATAATCAATTAACCACACAAGCTGAATAGATAAAAATAATGTTCTCTTGATCATAAATTTTAAAAGAAACTTATTTACGTAGTAGTTAATAAAAAGAGACAGGTTGTATTGTTCCACATGGTCATTTTACAATGAAACAAAATAACATATTCCTTTAATAATATTAATATTTTAGTTTCCTTGTCTCGTTGATATCATTTATTTACGAAAATTGGACGCAATATTAAAAACAATCTATTTTCTTAAAGGTTAGGAGGTATGGCATTTCTTCTACATGAATTATAAAACAGATGATAATAACATCGTCGTTTAATTAACAGACAGATTAAGTAAAAAGTAAGTCAATACGTATGACATTATTGGCCGTGATATTTACGAAGTGTTCTTAATATTAAGACGATACTTTACTATTCACTGTCGAACGACCTCCGCTTGCTATAACTTACACACACGCTTGTGACGAAGAAAGTATGATGCATTGCTAGACAAGTATATTACGTAGTAGAAGTTTTCAGCATCAAGTCGTAGCATGAAGTAAAGTACGTCATTTCATTCTCTTTCCAAGAAAACTCGATCGTCCTTTTCCCCCGTGAGTTGATGCGTGTTTTCTATAATACTGGCGTTTTGGCAGCCGCCTTGCTCGAAAGGCAATAAAATTTAACAATACTTAATAACCATTTGTAACTATGAACTGCTATTTGCTACATATTTTCTGTCACTCTCTCCACACGTACGAGCGCTTTCGTTGGCTCTTACACCATCAAATATGACTGAGCGATTCTTTGAAAACGAAGAAATTTCTCAGAACTGAAATGCTTAAACCGTTTCTATTTTTTCTAAGTCACGCGTCCTCGAGTCAGATCCTTCAAGACGAAACTTTATTGTAAATTTCCCTTAAGTGGGTTTCGCACACACAAAAACTGTTTCCTATTATACGTCTTCTGTCAACGAGAATAAAATGCCGCCTACCCGTTCTAAACGTCACTCAAACTGATACCAGGAACTCCTGGCACTGTGTCCATTTTTCGAGAGGTTTACCTCTTCTTAAGCGGTTCCCTGCGCCGGCACCAGAATGTCTACCATTCTTACACGCGCTCGACTGGTCGTCCTTTTCGCTTCACAGTTGTATTAATAACGTATTTATTATTAAACATATCAGCGATTACCTGATACATTGCAAATAGAACATAGAAATGTATCCACGATTAACAGATAAGTGCACGAAACAAAATATTCAACGAAATACATTTTTCGGTTTCCTGTAGCATGAAACGAGTTTCACATGTTATAGAGAGTAATTTTGTTATTTGTATAGACTCAACATAAAAATGCATTTAAGAAAAATTGAAAATATAACCAATTAATCACTCACGTTGTATTTATTAAAAAGAATAATGAAGACTCGAAATACTGGGAGACAAAGGGTGATGATGCTTTTGTCATTAATGATTGTGCGTCAATAGATGCTAGAGGGCGAGTAATAATGGTTAGATAATTATAACAGTTGATCGACATGCCTAATAGGCTATTTGACTACTTTTTAAAAATGTTTTTAATTTTTTTATTGGTACACGTTATTCACCGGGTACTATTTATTTTTTGATGAAAATGGTTATTTTTGCGTGAAATTCAAAGATAAAATTTAAAGTATTTAAAATCCTGGCAAAACGCTTTTTTGCTGCCGGGCGCGGACCAACGACACTCGTGACGTCACATGTCTGTAAACACTATATTGCCTACACACTACGGACCACTACTTAAACCATCATTCCCCCAACAAGCAATATTGTGGTTCGTGATATGATGTTACCCATTATGTTGCTTCTATTGACACACAATCTTGCCTGATATAAGCATCAAACCCCCTTTTCCCCCAGTCGTTCAAATCTGCAAGCTTCAAGCTGGATAATGTATTTTAAGTATCATGCCATTTTTGAGTCAGCTGAAATATATACAAAATACATTCTTCTTTCTCAGCTGGCTCTGTTCCCCTATGCATACACAGTTTGTTGCAAAGTGATATAGACCAAGACGACAGTTCCATTACTACGTTAGGCGCCGTGCGGAAATCTTTTGGACCGAGGGAGGTCTTCACGGAGTCGGACCGATATTTTATTTATTCCTTTTTTTCCCGCTTTCCCTTTCAATTCTTAAAGGGGGAGCCGGCGGGGCCGAAATGAATTCCTCCGCTCTGGTTCGTTTCTCGGCCGAATGAGCGCCCTTATCAGGTTAGGCCGCCGACCAATCTGGCTGCTACCTGCGTTCCTAATGAGGGCCGCGGGCAAGATTGGCGACGAAGAACGGGCAGGTTGTTTGCTGGAGAGTTTAAATCGCATTACGCCTCCTAACTGAGAATCAATCTGGGTGCCGAATGTAGCACTCGCTGTTGCCCTACTGAATCTGCTACTAAGAATACGCTTGCCAAGAAGAGTCAACTTAAAAGGAACAGAGATAAAAACTGGAGTTGTTTATGGCTGTACGATAGGAAATGAATTGCTTGTTGAAGAACTAAGGCGTAAATGTATTGCAAAAACATTTAAAAATAGACTCAACTTGAGAGTTCACACTGGAAAAGTGGTAGGAAGACGATAATAAGGGGACGTACCAGAGGAGTGAGGAAATTTCGTTGCAACACTTTGGACAGACCATTATTTGAATATGGTGGGACCCACACTTTGGGTATCAAATACAGGAGTTGGTGAAGCTAGATTGGTCTGTGGAAATTACCGCATAACACAATCAGTTGGATTACGATTGATGAAAATTGAAAAGTGACGTCGTAACGTACGCTCTATCGCAATTAAATTAAACTAAAACTATATCTATTATTTTCCTCATTCGTCCTTCTAACATGTGTTTTCAACTGATCGAATAAACCTTTCTAAACCAAATTTTTCTGCGAGTCACAAACAGGGAGCCCTTGAACTTAATTACTTCAAGAGAAGCTGGCGAGGAATTAAAAAAAGTTAGGCTAACAGGAACAAAATTTGTAAGTATACCATACAGTCACAAAACAGAAGGAAGTCAAGTGCAATACAGTAAACAAATTTCTTGCTCGAACATTTATATACATAGTTATTTGTTTCTGTAAAAGATTACAATGAAATTTTGAAATCAAAATGTGTGTCTGAAAGACTCCTTGAGTTTACCCATTCCCTCCCCTTCTCTCCCCCAGCCCAAGTTCGGAAAACCCTGGACGTACGGCAGACGAGCAACAGTGATTAACACCTCGTATTCCATCCCTGTCTAAAGTCTTCTAACCTACTGTAGGGTCGCTGTCTGTAAATCATTTAATCCAATGTTTCTCAACCTTTTTCAACCCCAGAATCAGTAAAATGTCCTTTTTCAACACCAGAAACAGTAAAATGTCCCTTTTCAACCTGAGGACGAGTAAAATATCCTTTTTCGACCTGAGGACAAGTAAAAGGTCCTTTTTCAACCCGAATACCAGTAAAATGTCCTTCTTCAACCCTAGAACCAGTAAAAGTCCTTTTTCAACCTGAGGACCAGTAAAATGTCCTTTGCAACCCCAGGACCTGTAAAATGTCCTTTTTCAACCCTAGGGCCAGTAAAATTTCCTTTTTCAGTTTGCGGACCAGTAAAATGCTTTCACACCCTTGCGAACCACACGTGTTCCACGGATCACATGTCAGAATCTTTGGTTGAAGCTAAGTTTTTTTGTGTTAAGACTGTGTTTGTATTTTGAGAAGTTTAATTTTTAGACTTAAATTGTTCACGGTACTAACGCTTGTCTGTATAAAGACATAAAACTGCTAAAACCACAATTTAAACTTCTGGCTTATCAGGTCGGGATCCCTGTGGATAGGTTGGCGACCCTTCGGTGTGCATGGCCAAATTGTAGTCTTTGTGATTTTGAACTCCCTAAACCCTGTCACCCTAAGACAGACATTAATTAGGATATCATAAGCGTTTGTGTAACATCTGAAGCCATACTAGATTAATTCCTTCGGCATCCCATTTGTTTTGCTACTGAGTTGAAAATTAGGTACCACACAAGCATTCACTACTACGATTACAGTCAACTGAATGAGAGGCGGATGTCCCGTTTTAAACTCAATCCGATTGTTCCTCTCCAATTCAATATGTTCTTCCATCCGTTCTGCCATATTGGTAAGTTTGTTCAGTTTAATCTAATTAAAAATTTGTATCAGCTCCGTAAACATTAATTTCGGCTAAAAAGTAAACTCAGTTTTTGCACTGCATTGATTTCCCCGTATCAATAACCAGTGTACGTCAATGTAAGTACTTGTACATGATACACATCCCACTCCAAGCAAATAATGTTCCCACGTGAACCTGGAATCGCTTGAAACTTGTCACTTACTAATGCTTCACAACTATCTTTATCGCTAGCATTCTAGTGACTGAATACTAAAGTTCTTACTGGGGAATGAGAGGTTGTCCGCAGTTCCAATGCCGTTTTTGGAGGGAATTTTACTACCTGAACTTATCATTGATCACTGTTAGCTTCGCGTATATGAGGTTCATTATAATGTTGTTGTGGTGGAGATTAAAATTAAATACTCGGGTTAACTTTACTCTGTGCGTTTAAAGGGTTAGTTAATGTGAGTTATACACCAATCAAAAAGATTACGGCCAGTAATGACATAAGTATTTACCTCGTATGTTCTTTATTAGTGTTGCATTTATGTTTTGAAACAGAAATTACGTCCCTCCGACATATTTGAAATTGTAAAAAATTACTCTAGCTAGTGGATGTTGTAATGAAGCCAATGAAAGCCAGGAATGAGTAACACGAATATGTAGGGAGAAGATTTAATTTCGTACGGTAAATTTCTCCAGTTCCTATCACAGAAAATGAGAACCAACTCCTTCCACATTTGTTATTGTTATTATTTCGGAATGACACTCACGCAAACACTTGATTCTCTTCATGGCTTGTAATTAAGAATATGTGAATGTTTCCACTGGGTAATTAGAATCGGGGATTATCAGTTCCTGGAGCAATCGGGAAGCAGAAATTTTGCCACCTCTCTGCGTTTCGTGTATATTAAGTTTTGTACGATATGTATATTTTTGTGTGTAAAATGCATAGTTTATAAGGTGGAGAATTAGTACCGTCTCAGCATTTCACTAGGTGACTGCGGAAAACCGCATAAACACCGCAATTCGGGAGGTAGGTACGCGGGATCCAGGATTCGAAGCTATTCTCCTTGTTCCTGTATGATCTAGTGTGGAGGCATCTTAATTCACACAGCCCTATTAGTAATAGAAAACAATCCCGCCAGTTTATATTTTTTAATGAACAGCTCCACCTTTACTGAAGTTTAATAATTTGGTGCATTAATCCGGAATATAGGAATCTACGTAATTCTTACTCGGCTTTGCGATGAAAACTATACCATGAACTTCGCATCGCCACCTTTAATTTAATTGCAATGGAGCACACGCTCCGGTGGCAATTTCCCTACATACCCATCTTCCCCATTTCCTGCACCCACCTACATTTGCCGTCTATAAATTTAACTTTAAATTCTTTCAACGTGTTCGGTAAATTATTCATCATTTCCCTTGGTAAATTATTCCAATCCCTGATACCCTTACCTCCAAAATAGAATCTTCCCACAACCTTGTGCCTGAAATCGAGTGCCAGCTTGTAGCCATGGTCAGTGCTGCCAACTTTGAGGCTTTGAATATCCGTAGAAGCCCGCTAAAATTTCCGTAGATTGGGTACAAAAATCCGGAGAGTCACTAAATGAAAGACTGGAACAATAATTATTGAAGAGTGAGTCAAAATTAAGAATAATTTTTATTTCCAGGTACAAGAAATACAAGATAATATTCTAAATTAAAAGTAAGAAATATCTCTAAACATTTTTCATACATCGTCACTTTCATCAGCGCTGCAGCTGTGCCTACTATCTTTTTTTTAACATACATTTTATTTGTTGACATTAAATTTAGTATATCTTCTGTAACAGGAAATAAAAACTGCGACCCTTTTGATTCTCGGATACGAGTTAAGCCTTCTAGGAAGGCAGTGCGTTGTAAGCCACAAGCGTGAACAAAAGATGAGCTTCGTTTCAATCGCTGGATCCAGCGGTTGCAAAGAAACGATTCACTATTATTGACAATTCTGTAATGCATTAACACTATACGCTCAAAGTTTAACAAAACACCAATATAAGGAAAAATCAACAAATAGCAAAAAGTAGAAAAAATCCGTAGATATTTTAACAAAATCCGAAAATCCTAACTTTTTATAAAAATCCGTAGATCTACGGATAAATCCGTAGAATTGGCAGCACTGGCCATGGTCATCTTTTCCCTTTCATGCACTACTTTTCAAACCTACACCAATATCTTTCCATGCCTCGTCACCAGTACACGCCTGTACACCCTCATGACCCTCCTCATCCTCCTCCTGTCTTGCAATGAATCCCATTCCAGCTCCTTTATCATATCTGTTACTGATTGCATTCTGCGATAATTTCCAGAAACAAATATGAGGGAATAAAATTGCTTACGAAATATAGAGGAAGTGTCTGACTGAGTCTCTCTTTTCTGAAACAAAATCAGCAGTTTTTTCCCGCTGTAATCCTTACCACTTGCCCATGCAGATCACGAATGTTTCTTAATTACAGTCCTCTTAAATTGCAGAGACTGGGTAAAGTTTGCTTATTTTTCGTCACTTCTAGATCTGCAATAATAAATATATGTAATATTGGTTCTGACTTTCACTAGTTATTATACTACATCTGTGCTCCTTCAATCGTTTCTCTCCGGTTTTTATAATGAAAAAATACTTCTCAAAGAACTCCAAGCACCGCGGGATAGGATACGTCAAATTCTTAGTCAGTCATCATCATTTCGCCATTAGCTGCCGATTTCCTCCATGGGCAGTGTAGGGTGGAGTGTTTGTCTTGCGACATTTACTCCTAGTCTTATAGATGGATTCTTACTTCAGGTTAGATGTGTCTTAACGTTTGGCGTAGATATTTTCAGATGGTTTGGGAGTTTATTGAAGAAGTGAGATCGGTCCGATGAGTGGACCTATTCCTACCGGATAGTTCCCCAGGTCCTTGATTAGTGGGTTGTTAGATTTGTGGGCTGCATTATAAAATTTGGTAGCAAGATCCTTAAATCGTTGTCTTAAGGTTGGTATCCCTGTGGCTTCATGAAGGGCTATTGTGGGGAATCTGTAGTCAAGATGACGGGCTCTCTTCAGAGCGCGATTTTGAATAACTTGGAGTCGTTCTAGATTTGTTTTAGCTGTGTTACACAGGGCAGGCATATTCAAGTATCGGTCTTACTAAGGTGCAATAGATACGTACTCCTAAGGGTGCGGAAAGCTTACTGTCCCTGTTTAGCACTGGGTACAACGCTTGAAGTCTCGCGCTAGCTTTTCTGCGGAGGTCGTTTATGTGGGCCCCCCAGGTCAACCTGGAGTCAAGCAGGACTCCAAGGTAGCGAACTGTATTTGACCATGAGATTGAGTTGTTATGAATTTTGAGTTGTGGATCCAACTGAGGTCTCAAACGAGGTCCTATCCTTTAAGTTAGTTGGATTGATTCCAATACACCACCTCCTCGCCCAGGCCTCGGTCTTTTGTAATACCTCCTTCAGACGACTGGTGACGATTGCTTTGCTGCGGGTGAAGTAAGCTGTATCATCTGCATATATGGCGGTGTGAATTCCGGTTTGAGAGGGTACATTAGCTGTATATAGGGAGAATAGCAGAGGTCCGAGGGTCGAGTCTTGTGGTACTCCTGCCTGGATACCTCACATGGTGGAGTAGACGTTTCCAATTTTGACTTGAAGGTGCGGTCTTCCAAGTATGATTTTATCAGTTTGACGAGCTGACCATGGAGTCCCATTTCATAGAGTCGGAGTAGCATTCCGGCGTGCCATACCGAGTAAAATGCCGGTAGATGTCTAGTAGCACTAGTCCACAGTATTCTTTTTGGTTGAAGGCCGTCGTAGCAGTCTCGACCACCAACATCAGTTGTAGGGTGGTCGAGTGTCCCCGGCGGAACCCAAATTGGTGGTCTGGGAGAATACTCTGTCGCTCGATGTAATGGTTTAGGCGTTTGAGATGGAGACGCTCAAACACCTTGCTGATAGATGGTAACAGACTTATGGGCCGGTAGTTTTGTGGTAGAGAGGAGTTTTTCCCGCTCTTGTGGATTGCTACGACTACGGCCTGTTTCCACCGGGTGGGAAAGTTCTTCGTATCGACAATCGTGTTGAACCGCATCGTGAGGTGGTTTATTGCCGCTGGAGGCATATTTCTCAAACAGATGTTACTGATTCTGTCGTGGCCTAGGGGTTTCCTTGCGTTTAAGCTGAACACTCAGGTGAGGACTTCTTGAGGAGTGAAGTGTTCGATGTTGTGTTCGTCTTCGTCATCTGCTCCAAGGAAAACACTAAGACGATTGTTGACTGCTTCTACTAGATTAGGGTCACCGGGTGCTGGTTGAAAGTTTCGTTCGAAAGCTTTAGCCAGAGCGTTATCATTGTCTTCAGTGCGATATATGTATCCATGATCTCCTAGTAGAGGTGGGATTCGGCTTTTATTTTTAGTAAACCATCTGGTCTGTGACCACAACGAGCCATCGTCCGGTCGCAGCATGGATAGTCGGGCCTCCCATCAGTGCTCATATTCTTGCAGTTGAGTTTCATGTTTTCAGTCTATTATTAATCTTACTGTCTATGGTCGCCGTATCAAACGTTTAAAATAAAATACTCAGACACATTCTCTCCTTATTAAAATTAGTTTAATATTGTATTTCATTTATTTGTTATAATAATTAGGATAACATTACGATGTTCGTTTGGTAAAACTTAGGTCGGTATGGTCAATCTTTAACTGAGTGATCGATAGCCTAGGGACAACAGTGGTAATCTACTGTCCCTGATGATATAAAATTAGCACAATAAACCAGAAACGAAGGGATTTTTTAAATTAATTCATAGAAGTAAGAGGACAATAGGTATGGTGTCGTAATGCGCGACAGTGGAAGAAATTAAACTGTCATAGGAAGCATTCAAATGTAACCAAAACACAGCAGTAAATTAAGGTATGTGACGATAGGCGAAGCTGTGTAAAATCAGTAATTAGAATAGTCAGAAAAAGGGAAAGAAGCAGAGGTTGTAGGAAAGAGTCTGCATAGATGTAAAAAAAAAAAAAAAAAAAAAAAAAAAAAAAAAAAAAAAAAAAAAAAAAAAAAAAAAAAAATTTGTGTGTAGAAACAACATTTTTGATTTATTGATTCTTGTTTCTGAATTGGTTATATAAGTTTAAACTCCATTAATCTGTACATCTTATATATATATATGACTACTCGTACGTTAGTGACTTTACGTTTTGTTAGTTGAAAATCTTTGCAATTGTACACACAGCAACAGCGATGGAAGAAAGAGTAGTTGGTTCAACCTTTAAACTAGTAGCTTTCAGAGATTTTTTTCATAAACATACGTCATTACATCCATACAGCCAGTTCAGCTTATTTTGATATTTTGTAATGTAACTAGTAATCTCATGTAAAGAAACAACACAAGACGGTCACAACTCTCACTTAAAACCACCCATTGCTTAGGCCGGATTCAAACCGGCACCCCTGCAACATGACTCCAGGTCGCTAGAATCGAGGCTGATTAAAAAAGTATTGAGGCCAAATGAAGTGGAACAGTCGTTTTTCCAGTGACTCACATGGTCTGCAATCTTATAGCTAAAGAAGGTGCGGGAAGTTTATCGGCGAAGTTGGAATCTATTCCAGAAGACGCGTCGGACGAAAAGCTAACAGCCAACTCCACTCTGCTGGCTGGTCCCAGATCGCTCGTTGACTTCGCTTGTTCTCTCACGGCAATGCCCGAGAGGTAAACAATAGGAAAAGAATGTGGCAATAAAGAGAAAAACCGGATGCAACGTCTCCACTGTTCCTGCGCACGTTGCACTGCACTGTGAAGTAAATGTGAAGTTACGGGGCGGGACTCACATGTAATGCACTCCTCTTATTGCCGGCTGCCGAGAAGCATTCGCTTCAAGTCCCCGACGCAAATTGTTTCCTGCTTCCGGCAGCCTGAGCCGGGCGCCGTACGTGCCGGAGAAACAAGGGCACTGTAATTCTGTCGCGGCCGATATTGGTTCTGCTCCGCCAAGGTAAATACGACGGGCGCGGAATAGTGGCTCTAATCCCAGGATAAGCTGTGAAATACCAAACGTCCAGCGTCTACGAGCCTGTGGCTACAAACTTTTATGGGAGTTGGGGGAAATCATCAACCAGTCAGCCTAAGTTATGACCGAAATATTCTTTGGCGGAATGAACTTAACAATCCGCGTAAAATTCCGATTTTACGTTCTACAAGTCGCCGAAGCTATTCTTGCACCGGTGATTGGCCGTTCTTATAAAATTTCACACTTTTCGCAGGCGTCATTTTGGAAAATTACACTTACTTTTTTTTGTGTTTGGCACTACGTGTTTCCTGCTGGTGTTGCCAACATTTCGGTAACGTATTAACGTGAAGCAACCCTGACGATAAACGAGGGTGAGGCCGAGGCGTTGACGTCACCAGCAGGAAACAGTAGCACCAAAACCGAAAGAAAAGTAATTGCAATGGTTAGTTCTTGTTAACTAATAGGTTCCATCCGTGATTCCGTCCGCATTGACGAAAGACACATTCGTTGCCGTTTTATCGTTAAGTTTTAAATTGTTGATTCGAATTATTTGACGTAAAAATCAATTAAGAATAGTTTAAAAATATAATTTATCATATGTACGTTGGTAAAGGTGGTTAGGAAATTAATGTTTAGACGAATGGTAATATGAAGAATATTCACGTGGTACAATTTTTCTGATATCAGTTGCACTGATAAATAAAATATTCATCATAATTAAATATATAGTATTTTTTTAATGATTTGATCACGTTTTAATGTAAGTCTTCATTTGCAGGTAGGCTTGCGTAGTGATATTTATAACTTGGATATTAAGCTTTAAAGCTGTGAAAATCCATCCAGTATATTTTATGTGGTGCTAGGTTAAAGATGATAACATGTAATATTCGTTGTTGACCGGGGTGTGTCCAGAAACGTTAATTTAGATGTAAGATTTTAATTTTTTACTCCATCGCAGCGTTGTCGGACACACGTAAGTCTTTGAATCTGACCCCACGCATTCAAACTGCCTGTTGAAACTTTGCCAAAATCTTTCCTCTAGTTTTGAATGATGCCGCAACAAACAGATAAACACAGAAACAGGAAAATATACAAAGAGACAAGCATTAAAAATGTTTTGATTTCGGAAACTTCTAATAATTAAAACTATAGTATTCTTCTAAAAAATATGATTAATGTACTAACTCAGACCCGATACAGGTCTATGCAGTAATATTAACGTCAAAGTAATTAATGTTGTAGATGGAAAACGAAACAATAGTTGACTTTAGGGACAAAAATTAGGAGTGCTACTCTCGCATCTGCGAGCTGGATTTTAACTAAGTTCTCCGTTTAGATACACCGGAGAAAGTGCCGAAATTTCAGTTACTGTCGCATCGATTAGAGTATAACCGGCGCGATACACATTACATATTGCGATACACATTAATAAGTTTGTTGTAAGAAGATTCAAAGGTTTTGCTACGATTAAATTATGAAGCTAATTAGTAGGTTACATTAGCTACACAAAACTACAAAATGAATGACAGAAAACGACGAGAGAGGTACTTTTCCGTCTAGACACTACGTCTTGTTGCTTGGGCTGTAGAATCTAGGCTCCCAAGACCTCATCACAGCTCGCGGCTGCCTCGATTTGCCTTTTGTTCGTGTCCTGCATCTGCCGATGTCCAACCACTCCTCCGTCAGCTCATATCGCTGGGCGGAGCACACGCCACATCAGCTGTCGCAGTCTGCATCATGCTGAGTCGGGGCCGCACGATGATAGACCGCCATTGTACTACCCCGCATCCACTGCTCTCATCACTCAGCCGTAGGGAACCAATGAATCGCGACAGACTGCCAGAACTCAGTTTTGAAAGCCATGTAAGGCCTTTGAAAAATTTAATGCCCCCGCCGAGCGTTATCCTCCCCCACAATCAATTGCGTATTACTAAGATTTTTGTTTGTAATTAATAGCTTTAATCACGTTTTATTGATACTCTAATGTGCATTTACATTTACACACGCTAACGAAGTCCATTCATTTTTTTAATTAACGAGAAATAAACATGTTCTCAACTGGCTACAATTTTTTTAGTTTTAATTCTGATATGATGTTGCCCAGCCTTTCCTTATGCATCATTATTTCATGTATATTTATATTGAGTTTTAATTAAACGTATCCACTGGCGCCCAAAGTAACACTTTAATTTCTTTTGTAGCAATCGCAATTAATAATTACCTCCGAAAAAGTAAGTAACATTTCAATTGGCACCCAATGATTGGGGCATTAAATTTTATTAAATTAATGTTACACTTCAATTGACACCCACTACGTGGTGTTATGGCAAAATATTATTTTTATAAATCACTTTTTAATTATAAAATAATCTCTATAATCTCTTCACAACTAAAGGAACACTTCAGTCTTTAGTTCCTTTATATTTCTGGTCGTACAGTTGATGGTGGCTGCAAATCATGTAGCTGCTTGCGCCAACAATTACTTCGGGCTTTGGATTTCCACCTCCTAAGAAAAACAGTGGCCTATAGATCTTATGTTTCAGTCTGTCCATCTGCCTGTCCGTCTGTCCAGCTATCTAGCTCATAAAGGGAATAAAATATGGTTTGAAATCTGCATATTTTTATGTTTCATTTACTCAAAATCTATATGTATAAAGATGAATGTATGTATGTTTGTTTGTTTTTCATACAAAACCACAGTTTTCATCCGAAACTTTGAACACTTATCCTTTGAAACAAGGCGAAAAATACTGTCTACATTTGGTTGAAAAATTATCTGTATAGATAATAAATGTTGTCTCATAATTTCGAAAAATTACTGAACGGTGATAGACAGACGCGTTGGATATTGATCCCTCAGGAGTGGTTCGCAGTCAGTGTGTGTGTGATCTGCAGTAATAATACTATAAATGCGGAATTCAGTATCTGTCTTTTGTTACGTTTTGATGACTAAATGCCTATACCCATATTGACGGAATTTGAAAAGAAAATCTGTAGGGTGGGCAGAGGACATTTTTTTTTTCGGTATGATTAACAGATGTAGTCACGAAATTTTGAGAACTTATCGAATGGTGACAGAGGGACGGATGTGTGTGTTAGTCTGTAATGTTACGTCGCTTGCTCAAGCTATGCTTCTCGCGCAATATGTTAGTGCAGTGGTTCCCAACCTATGGGTCGCGACCCACTGGTGGGTTGCGGTGTGTGTTTTGGAGGGGCGCGGAAAAATCGAGGTTTTTGCCACCAAAATATATCTTAATGTTTTTGAAAAACAAAATACAGAAATAAACTATGTGTAGAAAGTGACTTAATGTTAAAATTAACTAATGTTGGCACTGATATCGATGCCTTCATCAGTAAACACCAGTGCCAGAAATCTTACTTATTGTAAAGTTGTGTTTTTATAATAATTAGATGCATTTTTCATTATCTTTGTAAAAAAAGCGGAAGACGTCTGCACAAAGCATCGCCTCATCGAGTTGACTGCTGAAATTCCAGGATTAGTTAAAACTCGTTTTGCAAATTAAAATGGCTCTGATGCGCCAAGTCATATGTTGGTGGGAAACACCTACAAAACCCATTTTAGTGGTTGACTGGTAGGTTTACCATTGTGTTTTCCTACTCCCAGTCTTCCATACTTTCATACATTTGGTTGCAGTAAAACACAATGATAAACCTACCAATCAACCACGAAAATCAGGTCTGCAGGAGGTTTCCACCAAGAAACGACTGGCAGACCAGTTGCATTTTAATATGCTGATCGCATTACTTCTAATCGTGGAATTTCAGCAGTCAACTTGATGAGGTGATGGTCTGTGCAGCCGCCTCCCGGTCTATGATATGTTTGTTGTTTTATGTATTATCAATCCTTCTTTTTGTTGATAGTATACCCTTTGTACTAAAATTTGGCCTTTAGTAGGATAGGATAGTCGATAGCGTATCGAGGCCATACAACAATTCCCATCGTGATATTAGATAGACTCTCATATTAGGTGGGTCGCGAAAATTTTTTTTACTTAAAAGTGGGTCGTGTACCAATAAAGGTTGGGAACCGCTGTGTTAGTCTATAATTTGTTAATAAATTTCGTTTAGTGAAAAAACGTATTATTTAGTATAGATGTAGATTTTCTCTGTCCTTTTACTTTGTGTCTGCTTAAATGTTTCTGGAACCATTTTATTTGCCTTCTTTTTTTACATGCCTTGCGGGCGTAACCTGGCCTAAGTTGTAGCTCTAGCAGAGCACTAGCAGCTAAAGTTATTAGAACGTAAGAATCGGATGCTCATGCTGAATAAATAAGAAAAGTCCAAGCTGAAATATAGCTGCTCTTAGTTAACACCTCTCCCCCTCCCACATCCCCTCACATTCGTTTATTTTTCTGTTTTTAAATATATTGGAAATTGATTCTCATCAAGAGACAGGTTCGATGGTAGAATGATATAGTGATGTCTTTCCGGTCATATTATGCCGACACGGTGTTGTTTGGGACCAATCTTTCGCTACCAACAACTTTCTATATTCGATTCTGGCAAAGAAATTCTTAATCCACGTGTACGAAGTCGTGGGTATCAGCTAGTGATCAGATAAAATAATATGCAGCAAGAAGACTCATGGAAGACAAGGGGGCAGGCATTTGGAATATTGCCGTTTAAAGCTCAGCAAGCAGCAAACTGTAGATATTTCTTCGTATTTTTGCTAAGTATAAGGTAAAGACGAGTTCGCCTATAAAGATTTCAATTTTAGACAATTTTCTTAACCAGGTGCACCTCAAAAACGATAGTATGCAGGAACTTGAAATGTGTCTCAAATATCGACAGTATCATATATTAAAATGATACATATTTTTAATAAAATGTTATTAATTGTTGTCTGAAAGTTTCAACCAAAATAAATAGAAGATTTTATTTTGAAGTTCTTCTATGTACGAACATCATTTTGTTGAAATAGCTTTCAATTACTACTAATGTATGGAATGGGTTCGCTCTATAATAAATTGTAGGGAAACTGATCCTTTACTCTAGCAACACGATCGGCAGCGAAATGCGACGTGGGAGGAAAATGGAGTTGAGTCCACTGTATAATATATCAAGCGTTGTTTGTTGCGCAAAGGAATGAGTGATGACCAAATATTTATGACTCTGAAGGTGATCACAGTATGGAACCCTAACTTGATGAGACTCGATTCGCACTTTACCGTCTTGTTACTTTTCCCCCGATAGTAACCAAATCAAAATTGTCTGACTTCACCCAATATATGTATGGTAATAAAATATTCTGTTACTGATTCACACACATTCCGTCAACTGTGATGGACATTACTGACTGTTGGAGTATCTGCTGCTACTGTACTTCAGGTTCCAAGCGTTGGGCATGTTCGGTTGCGTCTCTATCATGTACCTCTCTCGAGGGCGCTGATTAGTCTCAGAAAGCCGTCGGCACGTGTCGCCACAGCAGCGCGGGACCTGCAAATTTAATCTGTTGTTAAGTGCTCTCAAATTGGTCCCCCCCCCTCTTTCCACAAGTAACCACAGTCCACCTTCACTCCCACACTTTTAAACTAATTAATTTCACCTGAATAATTATCCCGGCCGAGTGCTTGTAGCGTTCCGTAAAAATTAAAATTCTGGAGCACGTAATAAATACCCCCGAGCTGAAGGTAGAGTACTTCTCTAATAAACCCCCTGAATGATACTCACCCGCATAACTCAGATCGAGCACAGTGGAAACAGCGTAATGACCAAGGGACCTTATGAATCGGCACACGCAGATCAATCTTTTGTCGCGAAAGCAGAAAGATGACGGCTGCTGAAGACTAAAAATAGGAACACCATTTAGTTTAATAATTACCTGTCAATTAAATTAAATGCAGATATCCATTACATGCAATGTAGATCCTCTTCAGCTTTCTTGTCTTTTCTGTTGAGAAATATGAGAGTTAAACATACGTTCTGAGGATTGCCTAAACAATTTCAGTGTAAAAGTGAATTCATTTATTTTCTTCTAAAATTTATAAAAAATCAAATTCAGTAGCAAGTGATTTTAATATAGATTTCATTGTATTTATTAAGAAATTTTCTTGTAGCTGATATATATATATATATATATAACGCTAAAACATCCAATGAAAAAATATTATAGTGCATGCATGAAAAGTTTCAAACATTTTAAACAAGGATTTTCATAATATATATTTCATTACATGATTTATAAAATTATCTATCGAATGATACACAGGATTTCTCTATCGAGTACATTATTTACAGCAGTATATAATTTGTAAAATTTCTCATTTAATAATTTAGCAATAATATTTTTCTTTTAAACTTTAGGAAACTATGTATTACCGTAAATTGTGCAAAAATGTTTTAGTTATAAGTTTTAGTTTCGGAAATAAAATGATAATAGTACTTTTTGGTAAATTTTTATCAAAAGTTTGTACATATCGTAAATTTTAATAATTACTGTGCAATGGTTCTATCAGTCAGGCATGTTTTTCAGTTATCAAATTATCATTTTTTTTCCAATTTTATTCCTCCCAACTGAAAGCTGGGAAGCGGGCTGCTGGAGGATCATGGAGATCCTTTTCAGCCTACTACACTACGGGGAGGGAGGGGGATGGAAGGTCGGCCGTGGCCTTGAAGGGAACCATCCCAGCATTCGCTTCAAAGGACTGCAAAAAACCACAATCAGGATGGTCGTACGGGGAGTTTTTTTTATTAATTAAAATGGTAGCAATTATAACAGACAGTAATTTTTTTTAGAAGTAATTGTATTTACATATTTTTTATATTACAAAATAAAAATGGACACGTTTAACAGCCATAGAAAAGTAGCAGCAATTAACAATTTAACATCAAGCAGGCTCTTGATGATTAAGGTATTTTAAAACTTAATAATTGAAACAACTTTCAGCATTCACTGATACAGAATTTTTAGTGATTTTAAAAATAGAATTTTTGTGACAGTTAACTATAAATAATAACAATGACTATAATCATTAGGATTTTAATGATGATGAGATGAAAACATGGGTGAGAATTGATTTTGGGACTGTACTTGTTCTTTGTATATATCAAAATATATACAGTAATCCTTGCTGCATTGGTAATGGTTTTAGACTATTAATGCTTAGAAGTATTCGGTATAAATGTTTGGGAAGTACCTGCGATATTAGATGTGAGAAATGTTTTCTGGTGTCTTCATCACTACATTCCTCTAAAATTGAGAGGGATATTATGTGCGGAGGATATATATACTTTTGCTTGGGGCGTTTATGATTTATAAGTTTCGTAGTGAGTAAGGTAAGGAGATTGGGGCGGTTTGCAAGAAGACGCTGACCATATTTCTGTCTGAGCAAAAACAATATATTCCGATGTGGTTCTAATTTTGATAATGAGTAAACCAAAGCAGATGGACTGGTGTGATCGAGGCGAAGGATGTTACGAAGGATACGGCGCTCACGAGATTCGAGATGCTCAATTTTGTAGGGGGGGAGGAGAGAGGAAATAGGGTCAGCATACTCCAAGATGTGGCGGACAAACATTCTGTAGGTGAAAAGTGAAGTGGGTTGGGAGTTGAAAGAATCGGACGGGTGCATTTAATAAGGTTAGTGCGGGAAAATAGCTTCTGTGTTAGGGATTTGAAATGTTGATTAAAGTTGAGGGTTTTGTCCAGGTATATGCCTAAATTTTTTTACAAAAGGGGATATAGTGATTTTTGTATTCCAGATTTTAACTTTTAAATTTGATTCGGACTGGTAGAGAGTGGAATTCTTATGTGTATGTTGGAATATGACTGATTGAGTTTTTTGGGGTTAGGTTTAATCCGCCACTTTTTAAAATAATTTTCACGTGTCGTTAGATATCTATTTTCGCGGTGGTTAAGAAATAATGTATTACGATGTGAACCCCAGTAAGTGGTGTCGTCTGCATATAGTGCCATAGATTCAGATTGCAGGAGAGGTCTAGGGATATAAGAAGTATACAGTATATAAAGTATGGGAGAGAGCATGGCGCCTTGCGGTACGCTGGCCTGAGGAGTGAAAGTGGAAGAAAAAATATCATGAATTTTGATCTGGCAAGTCCGAAAAGAGAGAAAATTTTGAATGAGTTGAAGAAAAGTGGGGGGAAAACCAAAGGAAGAAAGTTAGTAAATAAGTCCATCGTGTCACACCTTGTCAAAAGCTCTTTCTATATCCAGAAATACGGCGAATGTTGCATGACCTGCGTTTAGAGATTTGGTGATGTCGGATGTTAATGCAAGTAGGGAATCAGATGTTGAATTATTAGAGCGAAATCCGGACTGAAATGGTGGTTTTAAGTTCAGTGAGCTGGCGAAACGGAGGATGCGTGATTGAAGGATTTTTCAAAAAAATTCCAGGATCGGGTAAATGAGAAATGGGACGATATGAGAGGGGATCATGGAGCGGTTTTTTAGGTTTCAGTAACATAATGATTTGGGCGCGTTTCCAGAGAGGAGGAAAGTATGAGAATGACAGACAAGAGTTATAGAGGAGGTGGAGGAAGGGAATGATTACATGCCTAGGTGACGAACGGAGAATAAATCTGGTTATTCTGTCATGACCGGGTGATGAATTTCTACCTGTGTAGAGGGCACTTTCTATTTCCATATCTGTGATTTCAGTGATAAGTGAATTTTGCAATTCGTTTGGGATACGAGGTGAGTGCAGGATGGACGGAAGAGAGCATCTGACGAGTTTTTGAAATGAATCATCAAATAGGGGTTCACTCGGTGATGAGTAGATTTCCTTCATCATTTCCGCGAACATGACGGCTTTGTCTGAATCACATGTTGATGTAATGTTGTTGACAGTCAGTGAGTGGGAAGGAGAAGAGTATTGTCCTGTAAGGATTTTGAAGCGTCTCCAATAAAGACCACCTCTTTTGTAATCAAGAGTAGCACAAGTCTGCTCCCACTGTTGTTGTCGGTGAAGTGCTACCTTTCGTCTAATAGTTGCATTAAGTCCGTTCCATTCACTCCTGAGTAATCGGTTATGATTATGTTTTAACTGCCAGTAAAGTCGGCGTTTCATGCGGATGAGAGGGAGCACGGAGGCTTGCAGCGTTGGCTTATATGGAAAAATTTTCTTATCCGGGATTGCTGAATGTAAAGCAGTCTGAAAGGTTCTCTCGAACTCTGAACCAAGGTAGTCAATGTCTGAAAAATTTCTGACGTGAAACGGCCGAAGAAGAGAGTCAGATATGGTATAACGGAATTTTGACCAGTTAGCTTTTGAGTAGTTTTTAAAGATGCGAAACAGAGGGGAGGACTTTATTTCGCGGAAAGAAGACGAAAACGTGATGGGAATATGGTCACTGGTAATGGAGTCGCCGAGGTGTGCTGTAGATAGGGTATCATTGAGTGAAGGACTATATAGCACATGGTCAGGGGATGATGTGCCGGGAACAGAAACAAGTGTGGGAGAGTTTGTGGAAAGATGGCAAATATTTTCGGAATGGATGAAGTCAAATAGGGCAAGGCCTTTGGAATTACAGGAGTGATTGCCGAGGGATGTGTGCCGAGCATTAAAATCACCCAGAATTATAAAAATTTTAAATGAGAAAATATATTTTAAAAATTCAACATGAAGGCGATCTTGTGGGCGGGAGTATAAGCAAACTACAAGAAGAGGAGGCGAGTTTTTGTGGAAGACTTGAACGGCAACAGTTTCAAGGCAAGAGAACTGAGCAGGAAGGGAGACGTGTGTGGCAGAGATTGAAGATTTAGTGAAAATGGCTACACCACCCCTTGCATTGTCTGGCCGATCTCTTCGAAAGGTTGTATACCCAGAAATTTTTAAAGGGGATGAGGGAGAAGTGAAGGTTTCAGCCACGGATACTATATGAGAGTCATGTTCACGGAGAAAAAACTGAAGGCTTCACTCGCCATTGTCAGGTCTGTCTAGTCGGGAGAGGTAGGATGGAGGAGGTAGTTTGCTAACTGTGACGTTTAGTTGGTTGTTTTCTTGAATAATTTTAACAGTTCTATTAAGAAAATGTCGGGACTATTGTTTCATGAGTTTCATGATATCTTGTTGTCGGTCCTGAAATAGGTTAGTAAGTGCGGTTATTAATAGTCTGATTAAATCGTCTTTTAAGGTTAGGTCGTCCACCATTTGAGAGTCAATATTGTCTGGTATAGGAAGAGGGTCGTCTTGGCATTTATTTTTTGCTGTCGTATTTGGAGCTACTGCTTCCTTAGTTTTTTTGGGACATTTTTTAGACGTGGCGTTATCACCACCAACTTTTCCGTTGCCTACGTATTCCTTTAGAGTAAATTCATTCCGTTGTTTCTGGCGTTATAGACACACTCTGTTACATCTTCGTATTGATTACTCCATTAAGTTCCCCCACAGTGTATTTCAAATCTTTCACAAGTTTCTGAATGTTTCATGTTTTGCAAGTATAGACAACTTGTTCAGGGTAAATTTCTAGTAATCGGCTGACTAATTCAGGGTATTAAACAATTTTTGGTCTTTGCAAGCTACCATTTATCCTCAAAATGGTCAGCCAATTGTTATCTAACCATTCCGTTAGTGGATTAAGGCATGGTATTTAGACGAGAATGTCCCAAGTTTTCTTTCAACACATGCAAGCCGTTAGCTCGAATAAACAAATTGAGAGGTATTTTGATATGCTCTGGAAATTAATTATGTATTTCCATGACACAACTTCTATAGTATTTATGTTACAGTGAAAAAAGTTTTAGATACATTGCACAAGCTATTTTAGGTTGTAAACAGTGAGCCTATGCTCGCGGTATACAACCTTCTCCGAGCGTCGCGACAGAGATAATATAGCGTCGCGACACACACACTGACGAGTGCCCTGCCATACTACAATGCAGACGCCCAAATCAACATTCGCTACCGGCACAGCTGTGCTGCCCAGAATCAAAGATTGTTACATAACTTAGATAACAACACTATGCTAACTCGATTTACTAAACTACCTCGCGGCCTGCAATACTACAATGCAGACGTCCAAATCAACAATCGCTGCCGGCACAGCTGTGCTGCCCAGCATCGAAGATTGTTACATAACTTAGATAACAACACTATGCTAACTCGATTTACTAAACTGCCACGCGGCCTACCATACTACAATGCAGACTTCCAAATCAACAATCGCCGCTGACACAGCTGTGCTGCCCATCATCAAAGATTGTTACATAACTTAGATAACAACACTATGCTAACTCGATTTACTAAACTGCCACGCGGCCTACCATACTACAATGCAGACTTCCAAATCAACAATCGCCGCTGACACAGCTGTGCTGCCCATCATCAAAGATTGTTACATAACTTAGATAACAACACTATGCTAACTCGATTTACTACACAAACTACAGTCTGTGGAAATCCAACAGTATTACAAATCAAGTTACAAACTTTAATAAAATTTATAAATTATAAATGCAAAATAATTAAATAATATTAAAAATGATCTGAGGCTAATGATAATGTTACATCTTTCTCCTTTTTTTCTGAAAAACCAGATGCTCGTGAAAAATATGGTGTTGTTATAATATAAACTTTGTGGGAAGTCGGGGCACTCTCAGGCAACGGCAATGTCCAGGTGTGTATGCCTCTCAGCAGGGTTCTCGAAGGTCAAAATGCGAAATCTCTAGATCTGTCCGCTAATATTTGTACCCAAAATCGGTATATGAAAAAAATACAACCCAAATAACCACAGTTTTCTGGGCGAGATATGTTGTCGAAGAATTTCTATCAGTTTTACACCAGACTTGGAACTCAAAGACTTGTTACCAATTTGACGTCAAACTAACAGCCGAATTTTTTTAATAAAAATTTTATATCATGAATAAGCACTAGACAATACTAGTGAAACATAATCAAAATAACGGAAACAACAGAATTAGTAATTTGCAATTCATTTATTAAGTTATTTAACAAAAAGATATTAACTCTTGGAAGGCTTATTCCATTAGCTGCGGGTGGTTGACCTAACCAAGGTTGTTCACTGTGGGAATATCTCGACACACGTTGAATACAAATAATTCACCATGTACGGCGCATTGCCTATTACTGCACTGCTCATCACATTGTCTTTAATAACATGTATGTACGTTTTATTAACTAATGTGTTTATGGTAATGGCTACCAATAGAATATAAACAAGCGAACAAGCGGATCCCCTAAACACGTTGATAATGTAGAACACAAACGCATCCAAAAGATATACGGAACATTCTGCAAAAAGTAACTAATTACCTATCATATAATCGATCGAATAATTCCCCGTAATAGATAAACGAAATGGGTTGCCAACCTGAAAATGTAAAATCGGGGAAAAAATTAAGGAAAATTTCTTTTTATTCTCAGAAACCGTGGAAAGATGGTTACATTTCGGTAGGACAGAATCCATATCGGTAGAAATACCGAGAAATCGGTAGTTTCTATCTAGACCACTGTCTCTCAATGAACACGAAACTCACAAGTGTAATCAAGTGTCTAGCTGGAAAAGCCGGTTAAAGTTTCTGTGTGTGTGGTCACTCAAAAAAGCTAAGTCTGTATCGAATTGAAACATCGGCAACTTTTTCATAAGCAGCCAGATAGAGAAGTAAAATTATGAAACACTTGAAGAGATTTGTATTGAATATTTGTCTGTTTTGCCGTACAGTCATTTGGGAATATGATAAATTTGAGGGTTCTCGACAGGGGTTAGGATTGGATAGATACGTGACCCAAACAAACATGGCGGTTATCGTTCTTGAAATTATTGGAATAGACCGAGCGTTTTCTTCGCTAAATGCCTCCCAAAAACATGTCAAACAAGTCTGTAAAAGTAGCATCGATGACGTCAAAACCAACAATATCACTTCACAATTTTCAACAACACCGACTGGATGGAATCGTGACCAAATTGGTGGGAATACTCCTAAAAATGTTCACCAGGAACTAAGTATCTAGACGGGAGCAGTAAATTTATTCCGTGGCAGGAAACTAGCTTATGAAATGCAGAATACAGTTAGTCGGTGGGGTGGTACAGCATCGAGTCTAGTCGCAGTTCTCGTTCGGGATATCGAGAACAATAGAGCAGTTCGAACCTTACAGAGAGCAACTCAGCCTGGTAGGACCTGGCAATTCACGAAGAGTGTCAACCACCACATTCCCTCCTGCCCCCCCCGCAGGGGCCTGGTACGCAAGTGCCAGGTACGGGTTTGGCGAACCCGCGGTGCCCGAGCTGGAAACTTGTGAGCGCCGCAAGTTTCCCACACCGTAAACTCCTACCATGCTTCAACGACCACCGTAGGGCGTGGCGGTGGAACGTTGTGTGCCTAGGAGAACGGGGATCTTGGCTTCATCGCCCGGATCGCGAGGACGGTACAAACCTCTATAAAAAACCCCTCAACCTCAAGGTCGGACACGTGCCGAGGAGGCTGCATGAGTGGTGAGGCAGATCACCCGCTAACGTGCAACCTCAGGGGCACCTGCGCACCCCTGTTGTATAAGCATTCTTTTTATAATGTTTTTGCTCGTGGGACCAAAATTCCTTCCTCACAAACAAAACAAAACCCCTGCGGCCCGGGTGTGTCGCAGGTAAATAAAAATACACCCAGTTCAAAAAAGCGGGCGAGGGTTGAAAGCCCTCCTCCTGAACAAAATTAACAGTAACGGCAAGGGTTGTCTTATAGATAACGCCTTCGTTATAATGACACGGGTGGAGGGATCTTTTGAGAAGGATCTCTCCATTTTATGTAAACAAAGGTTTAGAGGGTATTGCGGGTACCCTCAAATCGGTAAAAAAGCTGAGGAACGGGAACTCTGCTTTTGGAAACATCCACCCAAAAGCAGGCTGTCCAACTCCTTAAGTGCGAGAAGCTCGGGGAGTTCGCAGTAAAGTGCGAACTCCATAAAACTCTAAATTCTAGTAAAGGTGTCATCACCTGTAGGGACCTTATAGATTTAGAGACCGAGGAACTCCTTAAGGAGTGGTCTACAGAACATGTGGTCGAGGTTCGCCAGATTAAACGAAGGGTTAACGGCAGTCTTGAGAAGACAGCCACCTTCGTCCTGACGTTCGACACTCCGACGTTGCCCAAAAACATCAAGGCAGGATATTTGAATTTGAATATCCGCCCGTATGTGCCGGACCCAATGCGCTGCTTTAAGTGCCAGCGGTTCGGCCATACGACGGCGACCTGCAAGGGTAACCCCACCTGTGGGAAGTGCGGAAAGGCGGCTCATGAGCCAGGCACGAGCTGCACGCTCCCACAGGTGTGTGTCAACTGCTCCGGGGCACATCCAGCCTGGAGCAGGGAGTGTCGATTGTATCTGGAGGAAAAAAAAGATACAGGAGTTGAAAACGAAAGAGCGGATTTCGTATGGCGAAGCCAAGAAGCAGTATAAGGCTCTGGCTCCACCAGTCTTCGCTACCAGCTTCGCGAAGACGTTATCAACTCCCGTCAGGAAAGAAAGTGTCGCTACCCAGACGTCCGTTGCGGACATGGGCACAAGTCCAATGTGCTCATGTCAGTGCAGATGTGGTGCCACACCCATCAAGGTCATTACACCTAGGACCTCGGACGTGGGTAGCAACACTCTGACAAACTCGACCACATCGACAGCAATGTTCAGCAAGTCCACCAGCTAATGCACAGCCATCCGTTACATGTAGCTACAGCCGTGGGTGCCTCTGCACCAGCAGAAAGAGCACCCATTGCAGAAGCATTACCTGCAGCAGATGTAGCAAAGGCAACGCCATCTGCCAGTAGCGGATGGCAAACTGTGCAGAAAGTTCGGGGTCCGAAATTCAAACATACGGACCCCACCGTGTTCTTAAAGTCCCCTTCTACATCTCCTCCCAGTTCCCCAACTGGCAGGGAAGAAGAAGGGAATAGGCCTCAGCGGAATAAAAATCCGCACGACTCCTGAGGCCTTAGAACAAGTGTCGTCTTCGGACCCAGAAGACGACACAATGCTGGTGGACGAACATAGTTCCGTTCCTCAGCAATCGAATGCGCAGGACCCACCCGACCCGGGGCGGGTGGTTTTAAATAGGTAGAATGGCTCCCATACTTCAGTGGAACGTTAACGGCTTTCAGGCTCACAAAGAGGAAGTCCAACTCTTAGCACGGTCTGATCCTTTGTGTCTCTGTCTGCAAGAGACACATTTCAGACCGCTACACCAGCCAGTGCTAAGAGGATATGACATATTCCGAAAGGACGATACCGAGGGTGATCGAGCTAAGGGAGGAGTGGCGGTGTTTGGTCCGAAACACTGTCCACTCCGAACCCGTTGCTCTCACCTCCACATTACAAGCAGTAGCGGTGAAAATACACGGTCCAATCCAACTGACCGTATGCTCTGTCTATCTGCCACCCAGTGTGTCAGTCGGCTACGACGACCTGGTTGGCATTATACGACAACTCACTCGGCCCTTTCTCCTTTGGGAGATTTCAACGCCCACAGTGCGTTGTGGGGTTCCACCACCGATTGCCCCAGGGGCCGAGTGGTTGGTAGATTGATAGAGCAGGAGGAAATTTGTATCCTGAATACAGGGCAAATGACTCATTTCACCACTGCTACCGGTACGTCTTCTGCCATTGACCTTTCCTTGTGTTCCCCCTCAATAGCGGACTCCGTGCAGTGGGAAGTGGATCGCGACCTACATGGTAGCGACCACTTCCCAATTTGGATGCACGTCGAGTGTGAACGTGGAGGAGGAAATAACCGACGTAAATGGAACGTCAGTTGTGCAGATTGGCAGCTCTACTGCCGTGCTGTACAACTGCAACCCTGTGGCAGTATACAGGAGAAGGTGAATCACTTCACAGAAGTGATTCACCGTGCAGCTGACGTTTCCATGCCGAAGAGCTCCGGAACGCTGCGAAGGACGCCCGTCCCCTGGTGGAACGATGAATGTCGTTCCGCCATCCAGGGTCGCAGACGGGCGTTGCGTCGCTTTAGGTTGTGCCCACATCTGACAACCTAGCAGCGTTCCGTATTGCCAGAGCTAAGGCGCGTCGAGTTATTAAGGAGAGCAAGAAGAGGTCATGGCAGAACTTTGTGAGCAATATAAATCGTTCCACGCCTTCGTCGAAAGTATGGGAGTCCATTCGCCGTATATCTGGAAGGTACTCCCGCCCACCAGTATCTGGGTTACTGGATCACGGACGGATAATTACTGACGAACGAAGCATAGCGCAGCTGATGGCGGAGAACTTCGCCGCCATCACTTCGTCCGCTAACTTTGACCCTCGGTTTCAGCGACGTAGAGTCGCTGCCGAGAGGCGCCCGCTGTGCTTCGATTCGTCGAATTCAGAGGCCTACAACTGCCCATTCACATCTTGGGAGCTGGAGAGTGCGTTGAACAGCGCAAATGACACTGCTCCAGGGCCTGATTTGATCCAGTACCAGATGCTGAGGCATCTCAGTAAAGATGCTAAAAAGTACCTTCTAGATATTTTTAACGACATTTGGACCGGAGGACACTTCCCCGACTCGTGGAAAGAAGCAACATCTATTCCCTATTTTAAAGCCTGGAAAGGATAAAGTTGTTGCCAGGTAGCTATCGTAGTATCGCCCTTACAAGCTGCGTGGGTAAGACACTGGAGAGGATGGTTAATCGCCGCCTCGTCTGGTGTCTGGAATCCCGTAAATCTTCTGAGCCGCTTTCAGTGTGGATTCAGGAAGTTCCGTTCCACCTTGGACAACCTGATCCTCCTGGAGGCGGCAATACAGGATGCGTTCATCCGCAGCCAACACCTTGTGGGTGTTTTTTTCGACCTTAGAAAAGGCCTACGATACTACCTGGCGGCATGTGATTTTAAAACAGTTACATGAATGGGGTTTTAGGGGTAACCTTCCCCGTTTTTTAAAATCATTTTTATCTGGTCGTTGCTTCCGGTACCGAGTCGGTGGTGAAGTGTCTGATCTTTTTATTCAGGAAAACGGTGTCCCTCAGGGGTCAGTTTTAAGCGTTACGCTTTTTGCCATTGCTATTAATAGCATAGCAGCCATTATAAGGAGTCCCCTACGGTACTCCTTATATGTGGACGACTTTTTAATTTTTATTGTATCGTCCAGCCTGAGAAGCGCTGAGCGGCAGTTGCAACTCACGCTGAACAGGCTGGATGAATGGTCAGTGCACACCGGTTTTCGTTTCTCCGCTGAGAAAACCCGGTGTGTACTTTTTACTCGCAGCAGAAGCCTTTTACCAGAGCCTTCACCTTACCCTGAGGAACACCGTTTTAAGTTTTAGTGATACTGTTAGATTTCTGGGCCTCATTTTTGACACAAGGCTTAACTGGCTTGCGCATCTAAAAGATGTGAGAGCCAGGGCCTTAAAAGCTCTTAATCTTTTAAAATGTCTGTGTGGCAGGTCATGGGGCGCTGACCGCTCCTGCCTGCTACAATTTTACAGAGCCTTTGTACGGTCACGGTTGGAATATGGCTGTATTGTCTATGGATTCGGCACGGGACAGCTATCTGCGTATATTGGATAGTGTCCACCATGCTGGAATTCGACTCGCCACAGGTGCATATCGCACCAGCCCTATTGTCAGCATTTGTGCTGACTCGGGCGAGCCGCCGCTTACCATCCGCCGGCAACTCCTCATGGTGCGACACTACCTGCAGGTTGCCATAACACCTGGCAGTCCCGTGCACGACATAGTGCTCCATCCCAACTACGAGCGGCTCTATACCAACCGGCATAGAGCCACTAAACCGTTCAGCTACCGTACAAAGGCTATTTTAGAACAATATGGATTCGAGCTTCCTTCTTTTTATCACCAGGGTTGGAGTAAATCTCCTCCCTGGCTTTTAAAGAGGCCCAGAATCAATTTTAGATATGTCTCGGCTATAACAAACTGTGTACCGCTGACAGGGTTTTATTAATATATTTAGAGATATTTTAAACCAGTATCACACGTTTACCCCGGTATATACGGATGGGTCTAAGCAGGCTAACGGAGTTGGTTGCTCCGTAGTGTTCCCTCGAGCGACTTACACATTCAAACTTGGACGGCAAGTGCAGCGTTTACACTGCCGAGTGCTACGCCGTGTTAAAGTCGCTCCAGCATATGAAAGTAACTGCGCGATAAGTGTTTCATTCATATGCTGTGATTCCCTCAGCTGTATTCAGGCCATAGGAAATATGTACCAGCAGACCGTCTAATCCAAGACATCCAGGACGCCCTCCTTTCCCTCCAATCTCGTGGAAAGGAGGTATTATTCTGCTGGGTACCGGGCCATGTGGGAATCAGGGGGAACGAGGCAGCTGATGTAGCTGCCAAGTTAGCCTGCGACAAGGTCAGAACCGACTTTGAACCGGTCCCAAAGTCAGACCTTGCCTCGGCGGCGAAGAGATTTGTTTTTGATGTTTGGCAGAGGCAGTGGCTGGAAGTTGAGCATAACAAGCTCCGGCTGGTCAAACCGACCGTTCAGCCGTGGAGCAGCTCCTTCCAGCGGGCGAGGAGGGATGAGGTTCTCCTTACTCGCCTCCGTATAGGGCACTGTCCTCTCACGCACAGCTTTCTTCTCCGCCGGGAGGACCCACCGGAATGTGATGCTTGTGGCGTACCTTTGACGGTACGCCACATTTTAACCGAATGTGTACTGTTTTTAGATTAAGGGAAGACGTTGGCTTAGCCAACGATCTGTCCCTTATTTTAAACAATGATAGTGACAATGTGGCCAAGGTTTTAAAGTTTTGTAGCTCGGCCGGTCTTGTCCCAAAAATTTTGGGCAGACCGGCCTAGGTTTTAGATTGGATTGATGGCCTTTTACAGCCACCAATCCAAGTACTGTTTTTAGTTGTGACCTTGTTTACCTGGCTGGCCCCTTTACAGCCAGCCAGTTAGTCCGATGTTTCAAACTGGTTGGCCCTTTTACAGCCAACCAGTCAGTGTATGTATTTTTACTCTGTGTTCTGTGTACTACTATATTATTATTATTATGTTTTATTTTTTCCGTCTGTGGGGCTGACCCCTTTACAGTCAGTCATGCAGACGGAATTGCAGTCAGTGTTTTAGTATTTTACTGTACTGTCTCTGTGGCCGACCCTTATACAGTCGGCCACTTAGACGGCAATTTTGTCACATTGTCACGTCTTGTATTTGTTAGGGCGCTAATAACCTCGATGTTGACGCGCCCTAAAGCACAAATAACAACAACAACAACATCCCTCCTGCCCTATCAAAACTCCTGTTATCACCGTTCGCTGCCTTGGTGAGACCTTCCCATTTCCAGCTGACAGCCTTTACCTCAGTGTTTTCCAATGAGTATCAACAGACTATAACTGATCACACTTCGCACAAAACAGTAATTGCCAGTGATCCCGTAAACAATTTAGGTTTGGGATAATCTCGTACCCATAATTGAATATTAAACTGTAAATTTACTTTCAATAAATGAAAATTTATTTCTTTCTGTTTTGTTATCAAACAAAATGTCTCTTACTTTTTGATTTTAAAAAACTTCTCTTGTTATTATATACGCCAATACAACCTGTACTAAAAATGTTATGATTGATTAATAATGATTAAATTCGCACGTAGTGGCCGCTCCCTTTTTTCATTATATTACAATGTTTAACCGAAATTAATAGCCCTTTTTTATGGTCACAACTTTTCCGGACAGCAAAACTATCATTTTTTAATATAAGTGATTTTGAGCCACCTCACAGATTTTTTCATTTTATTGTTACCACACCTTTTTTATAATTCCCTAATTAGAGAAAAGGATCCAAGTTCCTTTTTGTTTTATTTTACTTGTCTTTGATTTAATTTTTCATCAGTTTGTTTTAAAATGATCTGCGTGACAAAACTTAATAAATATCTGATCATAGACATTTTATACCAAAAATTTGTAATAACTGTCTCCGAGAAAAAAAATGAAGTTAAAATCGGATCAATGTTAAGAAAATATGCAAAAGAATCGGAAACGTTGATTAAAATTAAAATAATATTTTAATATTTTTCAATGTGGTATAAACAATTTATCTTATTTTACATTTATTATATATTATTCTTCCACTAATGACAAAAATCGACATTTTTTGTCACCTATGCCTCTAATTTTTTCAGCCATTTGAAACAGCATTACCGATCACTTTAACAATTGATGAAATATTAATTTGAATTACGGGCGTCCTACTTAATGAAGGCCGTACCGTAGGATCATACTTAGAACGTCGTTGACTTGGCAGTTTCAGGCATTTAAAAAGAATTTAGGGTAGATATTAAAATTATAAAATGACACAGTTATACAGAATAATATTTAACAAAGGTACTGCAGGGAACAAATAGTTACTTTATCCCTTTTGAACACTATAAAAAAAAAACTGTTTAATGCACCTCTGTATAAACATTCGTCCTTTCGGAAAACACTATTAGCGTAGCTGGCGGGATTCTTGTCTCTATCCAATCTTGCCAACTTCAAAATACACAATTTGTTTCGATATCCGCATGTTCAAAGATATGCTGCCATAATGCAGCACAACCCAAGTGGGGCTCCAATTTAGGGACCCGGGTCCGAGTTTGGTTACTTTTCTCTAAAGTATCTATTAGGGTGTCCCTTATTTTTCAAAGTCAAAATTTTCTGACGCATAGGTCCTATTTTTCATTTTACCATAAAACACTCACAAATAAAATTTTATGCCATTCTGAGAACTGTAACCCGTACCAACTTGCACCGATTCATCTTCATATAAGCTACGCAAGTGTAGTGGTGCGCGCCCACGTTATTGTTACTGTCATTACAGTTCTTGAATAGGTAGTGCCAAAAATAGCATATTTCTTATTAGGAAAGGCAAAAAACCAATTTGCAGGAGTGTTATTAGTTTCATTTTTAATTGACTATACATGAAAGCAGCAATGTCGCTGTACAGGAGTGCATTATATTCTGAAAAATGGAGACAGCTTAAAACGAATGAAAGCAAATCTCTGGATGTTTATAAGTGAAGGGAAGAGGATTTCAAACGTGAATTGAAAAATTTTTGTGGTACTGCACACGCTTATGCCCTCGAAAGGATGTAAACAAAGGAAAGTAAAATCTTCTTACAGCGACAGAACGAGCCAGTGATACCAGGCTGCTTGGTGTGTGTAGAAAACTAGCAGAAAAAGAAGAAAGGGTAAAACAAATGAAAATATATAGAGAGAAAAAAACTTAAATAGATGTTGTCCAGTGAGTAGTCAAGCTCTTCAGCATCCTATGATTCGTTGGTGCTATCTGAACTACTCAACGACACATTTTTTAGTTCCGGAGAACGTCAGGAAAAACATTTAACAAACCCACCCTAAATAATACAATTAGGAACTGCTGCAAAGCGAAGAAAAAAGATATCATTACTCCTAAATTAATAGCTGCGTTGGATAGATGTCAGTTAAGTGTAAGAGATTCAACTTACGTTCTTCAAGTTATCGTGGAGGCACTTAGACTTAGCATTGATGATTTTTATTTAAACAAGTGTTCCATTCAACGAATGAGGACACAAACGAGGAAGGAATGAGCAAAAGCTATAATAACTGGTTTTAAAATGACGTGTCCCAAGTAGTGACCATTCAGTGGAATGGCGATTTGTTGGCTGGTTTGGAGTAAGACGTTCCAAAGAAGAACGACTGCCAATCTATCTCACAATTACATTTCGTAACAGGGAATAATTCTTGTTATAAACACCAAGATGAAGTTGTTATGAATGCTCTGAGTAAGTGATAAAGTGCAGATAATGAGCTGTGACACAATTGCATCTAACATAGGTCGTCTCAATGGTGCCTGGGTACTTCTGGAGCAAATGTTAGAAAGAAAGTTGATACTTTTTTGCAAGACTGCATCAAGTATATATAAGTACTCTGAAAAAAAATATTTCAATGACACACAAACTGAGTAATTGTTGCATTTCTATTTGGCTAAATTAAAACAACATTCCTTCGTGAGAGACGACTACAAAGAACTAATTGAGCTATGAGTTATATTTTGTGATGTAGAAAATAAGGTATCCTCGTGCAGTGCTTCAAGCGTGATGATTGGCGAAGGCCATTTATTCACTCAAGATAGTTTCCTATGTTTTAAACCTAAACTAAACAAGGAACGCAAAATGGTACGTAATTTAGAAAAGGAGAGTACTTTTGACTTTGTAGCAAGGTACACTCCTTTGACGGCAGAAATATCCTGCTCTATTTTGTATGGTATACAAAATTAGCTGTCTTGTATGTACATTAATTTGTATCTTTAGCAACTTGATCAATGCTTGCCTACATTTTGTTTTAAGAAAAAACCACGGTGAATTTACATCCGCGAAGAGCAAACATTTGTTTTTTCTGGAGAAAATTTAAAACAGTGTTCTTCAGGAAGAAACTACGAATTTTGTACAGGCTAAAATAATGCCATTTTATCTAAACTACATAATTGAAAGAGGTGTAAAATTAATTGATGAGTTTCATGGTTTAATTACAGCCGACGAAGAACGGAAACAATTTTCAAGCAAAAATAACGAAAATTGTACTTGCACCGTAAAAAAGAGATTCTAAAAAGAAAATACCCCTAATAATTTTAATACTTTCGTTTTACTAACAAATTAAGTATTATTTTTTGTTGTCTGGAATTCATAGTTAACCCAGAATAATACAAAATTTTAATGATTTAGTTACATATCAAGTGATACTCAAAAAAAACATTTTTCGTAAACGTTCGGGTCAACTTGCCACGGGTTAAAGTCATCGTAGGAGGATAAAATTTCTTATGTAAGTAAGCTGCAGTGATTTAAAAAGAATTAGAAGGTATGCGTTTCAGTTTTAGATAAATTTTTTTGTCCTTATAAGGGACACCCTAGTATCGATAGTAACAGGGGCTAGAGGTCTTTCGCGCAGTTTCAGAATTTATCAGTAGAGGATGCCCTGGCTGCACATATTACTTTCTGAGATCAGCTTCAAAATGAACTACACCCACACTGAGAGCAGACACTTAAAAGCTGTCGTCGCTGCAGGAATTTGTGGAATTTATCGCGCTTTATTACAGCGGCGAATTATGCGGGGACTTGCTTGCTAGCGACGGCGATGTGAGAAAGAAGTTCTTCTCCACGTGTCGAATGACGAAGAGCCCAACACGGAGCGCTTCGTGTTATCTGCCTGACTCACATCAGAGGCACCGCTAGCTCACAGAGAGTTTAATATTGATGCAGCATTTTACTTCGCGTGCAGTGGTTGGTATATAACATTATTGAATTACAAAATGTAAAACCGTCCTTCACGATACGTAGTCTGTTACAACGAACGAATGTCTGGCAACTAAACTACCTCAGAAGTGTGTTACGCTACTGGAGATAGTGAAGATAAAATAGTTGTAAAATAAAGTAAAATCTAGTTTGTTATCATGCAAACGTAGCTTCGTCTCTGGTAGCAAAGTTAAAGCAAGAATTTCTTTTCTTAACTTGAATCAAACAGAACATTTATAAATTAAATCATTCAACGATTTTATAATTTCCTTGTTTACACTGTAGTAATAATTTAAAGTAGAAGGTAATAGTTTTTTCGTTTACTTTATGTGTGGTTTTTGGATTAGATATGTTGGCATGGAGGTTGAATCTGAATTGTGTGGCACATATAAAATGCTAAATGCATAATAATATGTCCTGCATTTCAGACTTAAATTTTAATTAGATTTAGCATTTTCCTCATGAAACAGCCCTCATGGTAGACGCTCTTTTCAATTTCTTATTACTTCATTCTTCCAAGGGTATTCTGTACAACGAAATAGGAATTCGTATTCGAACTAGTGAAATTTCGTTCTCCACTCATGTGCCTTAATAAACTGAGCCACTAATTTAAATTAGTTTTCAACACATTCTCTTTGCTTATAATCACTCAAGCACTGTTTTAACAGTTCCTTCAATAATCCATCAGAAAAAAATACTTTCTGCTAAAGATATTCTTCGACGTTTACGTATTATCGGCTCTTTCTGAAGAGTAGGCCTGAATGGGCCAGCACCGTGTTTCACCTTCTCTCTTCTTTGTCTCTCCTTTCATACAACACACACTATCACAGTCACTGAGATTTACAATAACACATATGAACACACACTGAGTAGCAACAGGAAACCACTGCACTTGATCTTTACAATTCCCATTGGGGGATTCATCTTTCATGGTAACCGCCTACGCCCAGAATCGGATATGGCATCATACGAAGATAATGATATGATGACGGGCCACAACATTCAGTTGTTTAATACTTGCCAGAGTAACTATCATAACTGTGACTATGAAAAAAATATTAAAGAACAGTCGTACGCTAATTAAGATTTATCTCGGGAAATTGTTACCTGAATTGTCAGGCTCAGAACTCAAGAAATAAACGCCACGAAATGTGGGGTGAATCGTGATACTATTGACCCAATATTTGCCCATTAATCTGTGAATCAAATCACCTTCCGTCCCTTGACCGCAGACCATAATTGGGACCTCTAATAATTTTAAACTTTCTAAATTTTGTATAAACTGCTCTCGGGTGACTAGCCGAGTCAAGAGTGCGTTGTCACACGATATTTCGGCGACTAGATACATTGCCGCCATCTTCTGGTAAAAGGTATTTTGTTAAAAAAAGACTATCAAATAATGTTTGTAGATGACATCTTAAGATATACCACACTGACGCATAAAATATAATAGAAAATCTTTTTATATTGCTTATTTGATTCACACCGTGTACTAGCAGATGATTAAACTTTGGCCAAGCCTCTTCAGTTAAATCACCAGTATTTTTGGTTAAGGCTTGAGCTCGTTCGTTCGTTGTTTCATATACTGCCTCATACTCCTATTACATCGTTGTACCTTATTTCAGTATAAATCTCACAGCATCAACGGAACAGACCACTATACACGATGTCTACCTTACTTAACCGCAAGCCAGAAATAACTTGCTCTTCCACTCCTACTGATGTCCACATGCACAGATGGCGAACATATCCCAGCGGCACAGACATATGGCAGATCTGCCAATGCTGACACTATTGACAACACAGATGTTACTTATAAGACCGGAACTTTAAAATGAAAAAAGGGTATAAAAAACTAATCCATTCATACACCAACTAGCAACATCGCACGCGCAGTCCCTGGTGTTTCTAGAAATGCTTTCCCATTTTTATTCTACTAGAGGAAATAAAGTTGGACCCCACTTTTGTTTTTTACCTCTCTCATCTATGATTTGAGTTAATTTTACTTGAAATTTAATGTAATTCACTCTTTGATAAGTTTTCAAAAAGTTTGTATTACAGAAGTTAGTAAATACATTTTTTTTAGTAAAAACTTTCAAAAATATCTCTAACAAAAAGAATTTAGCTTTTTTTATATTAATAATAAATAATATTTTATCATGTAAGAAAAAAGTTATACTTTTCTACGCTGAAAAGTTCCTGTTGTTGTTGTTGTTATTTGGGTTTAAGGGCGCGTCGACAACGGGGTCATTAGCGCCCTAACAAATACCAGGCGTGACAACGTGGCAAAATTGCCGTCTGTGTGGCCTACTGTAAAGGGGTCGGCCACAGAGACAGCACGATAAGTTCCTCCACTAACGACAAAAATCACCACTTTTCTTGAGAAGGTTCGTATTTGTTTTGGCCATATGAAGCAGTTTAATAAATTGATGAAATATTAATTATGGTGGTCCGACTTATGGAACGCCGAGAGGGTCTTCTTAGGACGTCTTTGACTTCCCAGTTTCAGTCATTGGGTAGATATTAAAGTAAACAAATGACATAGTGATACAGAGTATTATTTACCAAAGGTACTGCTGTGAAAAAAATTACATCTTGCCTCTAGAACATTACGTAAACACTGCTCAATGCACCTCTGTAAAAAAAATACCTTTTACTGAAAGCATTAATAGCGTAACTGACGGGAAACTTGTCTCTGTCCAATCTAGCAAACATCAAAACACATCTAGCAAACATCAAAACACATCATTTCATTCGATGTCTACTTGCTGAAATACAGGGTGTTTGAAAAAGAACTCCCTAGTTTTAGGTATAAATTTAATGTGTAAATTAATGAAAAAATACATCAACAAGTACATACAGTGAAAGAGAAAACCTTCGAGTTTTGTTTAACATCAGTAAACTTCAACATGGGATCCATTTGTTGCCCTGCTCACGTCGAGACGATACTCAAATTCTCGCCATGTATTCACCAACATATCAGGTGTAACTGTCCCAACCGCCGTGACGATTCTTTCCCGTAAATGGTTTATGTCTCGGATTTTTTCTCTGTACACAACATTTTTTATGTGTCCCCAAAAGAAAAAGTCCAGAGGGGTTAAGTCCGGGCTTCGTGGTGGCCAAGCAATTGGGCCAGCTCTCCCTATCCACCTTCCCGGAAAGCGAGTGTCTAGAGCCGCGCGCACATGGTTACTGTAATGAGGGGCGCCATCTTGTTGGAAAAACACAAGCCCTTTTTCCGCCTCAATATCTTCCATTTGGGGAAAGACATACTCTGTCAACATGTCGTAGTAAATGTTTCCATTTATTGTTCGTTCTGCAAAAATGAAAGGACCAATCACACGATCAACCATCAAGCCGCACCAAACATTAACTTTGGGAGAGTCACGCTGATGCTGAATAACTTCATGTGGATGCTCTTCCCCCCAAACTCTGCAGTTATGACGATTAACTGTCCCACTTACATGAAATGTAGCCTCATCAGAAAAACAAATATTTTTCAAAAAATTTTCATCATCATCAATTCTGCTTAAAAAGTCAATAGCAAACTGTAGCCTTTTGATTTTATCAGTAGGTTTTATTTCATGTAACAGTTGCAATTTGTAGGCACGCAAATGTAATCTTTTACGTACAACATCATAGAGCGTACCTTTAGGAACACCTAATTGTAGACTACGTCTGGCCAATGACTTTTTTGGGCTCCGAACACACGAAACACGGATCTGTTCAACAACGTCTTCAGAAGTTCTAGGCCTACCGGGTGATTTCGCTTTTAAAACATTACCGGTTTCCTTGAAAGAATTTAGCCATTGACGGATAGTTTTTGGTGTAGGAGGTTCACCACCATACTGACGTCTAAAATTACATTGGACTGTTATAACAGACTCAGTTTGCACTAACCAAATAACACACTGCGCTTTTTGTTGTGGAGTAAACATTGCACCGCACTGCACGCCCGAACACAACTGAGGGAACTGTTCCCTGGCGCCGTCTCAAGGTCAAGCAGGTCTGCCAACTGCTTGGCGGCAAAACTTAGAGTGTTGCTTAATCAAACACCACAAACTAGAATAGTGTATATCACTTTTTACAGATTCTATGACACATTAAAACTAGGGAGTTCTTTTTCAAACACCCTATATATACTGCCAGAACAGAGCACCATCCAAACAAAATAAGGTGGGGGTCAGACTTACGGACTCGGGTCCGGGTTTGGTAACTTCGCCAATATTAACTTGGCGAAGTAAAAAATGTACATGTCATCTACAAACTTTTCGTTCGATTCATTTTCATGTTGATGTCCGTAACTTTGTTTTGTTTCACTAATATTTTAATTAAATATAATATATGAAAAGAAGTTAAAGCTAAGTGAAAAATTGTCCATATTAATACATAGAGATGATTACTGTACATTAGCATTATCCTATACCACGAATAAGAATAGAAATATACCACTAAGCACAAAATTCCATCTGTGGTTTCAATGATAAAAATTATTTTCTTAACAGTTACTAAAAAATCACAATTGTAATTGTTGTTACTAAATAAAACACCAAAATGTTATCAGGTTATAAAACAGGAATTACGTTCAAAAAATTTTACCCTAAATTAAGTATCCCAATTAAGTTACGCTTACTGATTTCATAACCTACAGAGTAATTTATGCTTCGTCAACGTTTAGGTCATTAGAGGCGGGAAATGACTGAGGACAAGTAACGGGAAGAAACTCGGCCATGAACTTTTGAAGGAAGCATTCCGTTATTCACCTGGAGTGATTTTGGGAAACCATGGAAAACCCAAATCTGGATACCCGGAAGGGCATTCGAACCCACGTCATCCCGAATGTGAGGCCAGAGCTTTAACCGCTCACCCACCATGCTTGGATCGAAAATGTAGTTGTCTGATTAACGTATTCCGTTTATCTTAATTTACTATATCTAAGAAAACTAAAGAAATAAATTACTAAAGTAAAAAACCAAAGTATAGAGTCATCTTTGGTGAGTACCTTATAAATCACAAAGATGTTTACAGAAAATTAAATATTACTTATGGTCACCATATCTGATTAACTTTTTCCTTTTATTTTAATATACTGCATCTCAGAAGACTTAAAAAATAAATAATAAAGTTAAAAAATAAAATAGAACCCCAAAAATAGTAATGTGATCTTTTGTGAGTATTTCATGAGAGGAGTGCCCATCTCAAATACAGAGTGATCTGTGCCGCATATCGCTTCCATCTCTAAATGGTTGTAATTTCTTACTTCGTTCCTCGAGTCACAAAATATTTTCGTAGATTTTAAGCTGGGCCATTATCTCTAAAAATTTGAACACACCATCCAAACTTCTGCAGTAGTTTTTGCTTGACGCCGTTCAAAGTCTCAGTCACAAGTAGTTTGCTTACAGATTTATAATGATATAGAAATTACCATATACCTCACATGCTTGCAATATTTATGCCTTGAACACTCAACGTGAGCTTCGGTTACGATACGATGTACATCCCAATACTTTGCCAGTCTCTTAGAACTTGCTGGAAGTTATCACCGCGATATCTTGATTGCGTTGTAGCTGTTAGAGGAAGATTACAATGTTTGACTATAATGTTTCCCTTGAGAACTTGTCTTTTACGGCTTCAGACTTCAATGATAAAATACTCGGTTTCGCCATAGGCTGTGGGAGGTGCTCGATTCCCATGGGGGTGCGGGTTGTTAACTGAGGAAAGAGGATGTCCAGTTGGAGGCGTGTTATAAGGAAGACCAGACGTGTGAGGCCATTGTGCGTAAGGCCTCTGGGCCTAATGGCAACAAGAAGAAGAAGAAGACCGCCTCGCAAAAGGCCCCAGGCACGTCCGCAGTTCATCGCGGCGGAAAATCCTTTCGCCAAGCACTATTCGGCCGTTGGTGTGAGTTTGTGGGAACGGGCAGGAGCACGGGAAATCCCCGAGGCAGTAATTCAGGGTGGCCCAGTTCGCTCATTGGCCCGCTGCAAACACTCGTCTTTTATCCGGAGCGCTGAATGGCCTGCAGATTGCCACAAATGCGCCTCTGCAGAGCTCTCCTACTCCTGTATTTACTACCAGCGGGAGGAAGGATTGTGTGTGGTTCGCTCATTGAGGCCCGGGGGCAACTACAGGTGGCACAACTCTCCCACAGCCACTTGAAAGCTGGCTTTATATGATTACAGTCTTCCACTCTCCGTTATTCACAGAAAATAAAAGATGCAAAACAATACCCATCATGTGAATTCCTGAATGTTCTCGGGACCTGGTTACTTACTTACATCCTTTAACCATTAATGATCAAAGTTTGTTTCAATGTGGTTTTTAGCAGATGACTATGATTTCAGAATTTTAAAAATCAGAAACAAAGAAAAAATTTCGGTTTATCTTGGTTAAACACTAAAAACACATATCGTGTGTATTAAATTTAATTAATGGAAACTGTTAACCCACATTCCATTCTCGATGTTATCAGCAACGAAATCAATATCCATTCAGGCTCTTGGGATGCTACCTCAGTTGTTCGATCGTGAGTTGGTTTTGAATAATTGTGGCACTTTGAAAGTGAAAAAAAAAAAACCTCATGGAAATGAGTAGAGATGTGAGCTTTACCAAGAGTGGAAGAATGTCATGTGTTGCTGTCAAAGAAAGTTTTTTAAACAAAAAGAAGAAAAAAAGCCCTGGGTGATATGGAAATTCATTCAGCGTATTCATATGATCATCATGTATCAAATAATGTATCTGCCAATATTTATCTGTCTATTCAGGCGTACTATTACTATCATCACACACAATTCTTACATTAAACACCCATGCCCTCAGCCGGACTCGAACCGACAACCTTCAGCACTGTAGACTAAACGCTACCGAAGCTGTCGATAGTTATTAGACTAGGGCAACGGATCTGTCTGCCTCCGTTTAACGTGGGACGTCCAGAGAACCACAATTAAATCATAGTCAATAAGTCTGAGTTTTTGGACATTTTAAATTCTGCATGTTTCCTCTGAAAAAAGATTAGTAGCAGTTAAGTACAGAGTAGAAGTTACTCGTGTGTTCATAAATAAAATGTTCAATAATAAAAATATTGTTTTTTTGTTTATTGGTTATTTGGCTAAAGGTAGACGTATTTGCATTAAGTCATGTGGTAGTAACTCAGACTTCAACCAGTGTTAACGCCAATATGACTAATTTTTATTTTAAATTGGGTGATAGGTCCATGTATAATTGAAAAATATTTTCCTTAATCTTTTGGAGGATTTCGTTTCTTGTACGATGTGATTCATTCTCCAATGTAAAAGCCCTGAGATGAGCCTTTTATTTAGTGTTATTAGAGAAAGGAAGAGTAAAAACAAATTGAGTTTGAATGCAATTTTGTTGTGGCTCGAGTAAAATAAAAAAAACTTAATGTTTCACATCTCGTCTTTTCTCGGCCTTCATTCTTAGTATTTTTTTTTGTATAATTCAAATTCCATGTATGAAAAAATCTTTATCAGATATGCCCCCTTGAAGTTTTGGCCTTATGTCGTTCCTTCAACTAGTGTTGTTAAAAATTTTTTATGGTGCAACGGATGACCAATCAGACTGTATGTTGTCTGTCACCGGGTTTGGTGGGTAAGTGGTAACGTTCGTGATTTGTATTCGGGAGCACATGGGTTCAAATCGCCGTTGGGCCATTCCGATTTCGGTTTTTCATGGTTTCCCAAAATTACTCGAGGTGGTTCTTTCAAAATTGCATGGTTGAATTTCTTCCCTTTCCTTGTTCCCAATCATCTGCTGCCTCTGATTACTTCGAAAAGGCGTATAGGCATAAGTAAAAACAAAAAAAAAAAAGTATTTTATCGTCCTAATGTGACGCCATAAACTGCGTAATTCACCAACTCTGTTGAATTCTACAACGGTACCAGGTTTCGAGAGAATCAAGCTTAATTTTTTCAGGGCCCAATATCCATGACTGACATCCATACCGTCAAACACTTCGAACATAGGTTATAATAAGCTGATGCTATCAGAAGTACATTCGTCCAATAAGTGAGTTTGGGGGCCCATTTTTTCAAACACGCGTTGGTTCTTTTCCTGCTGTATAACACCACTGTTCCATGTCTGTAGATTTTTAAATCTTAGTGGCTGCTGAAGATTCCTTCCTCAATGTTCAATATTCTTTTTAAGTCTACTCTTGCCTCAGAGATGACAGAAACATATGTCAACCTATCCTCTGCATCACTCAATACAAAGCTACTTGTGTACAAGGTGTTTCAGAGATGATAAAAGTTTTCACGGATGATGCAGATTTAAAACAAGAAATCCCACTACTGAAACTACTGAGTCGCAAGGTATGAGCTTTTTTTTTTTTTAAATTTAAAAGTGGAACAGGTGAACTTACGAATCTGTGTTTGTAGTTGTAATAATTTTATTTATCCGCACTTTCACAAGCTGTGAATACACGTAACACAGTATTTCAAGATGACGTTCCCAATCGCTCCGAGTTCTGTCGTAATTGATATGACAACTCAGGTATTTTTCCAAAGATGTTGCATGCAGCGAGAATTTCGGGCAGCACATTTACTCCAGGGTCCAGACTCTAAGATGTTTAGTACACAAGAACGTTCATATGATCCAAACAGGAAAAATAAAGTAGGATCAGACCAGGTCCATGAAACAAGAGTTCCCCTGTTTACAAACATCGTGTGAAATGTTGAAACAACATACGTTGATGAGCAACAATGGGTAGTTGTTGTTTGCGTAAATGTGTGTGTATGGAACAAGGTGTAAAATAGTGTAGTAGTAATTGCATTACTCAAGTTTAAAACGCAGGTTATCTTAACTGCATAAGTGGAGATACATTTTGTAATCTCAACGCGATCTGGGCGTAATTTAGGCGTAGTGCGATCAATGGCAACTTACACTAATTTACAATAACAGCAAGGTAATGCGCAAAGTTAACGAAAAAAATCCGCTTGTTCAGTAGGAAAAAGTAAGTAGTTCAGTTATTGAATTCGTTGAAGTATTTAGGCGTAACAGTACAAATCAACACGAAATGGGACTAGCACATAACTTCGGCCGTAGGTACAGCTAACCCAAAACTGCGATTCAGGAGTCTAATTTTGATGAATTGTAACACACACACAAATGAGCGTACAAAACTCTGGTACGTCCACATTTAAACTTGTGCAGTACCGTTCAAGACCCGTATCATAAGGGACGTTGTAGAGAAAGTACAGCGAAGAGTCGCTCAATTCGTGACTGTTTTGTAAGTCTTTATTTCTTCCCTTATGCTGTTGGGAATACACAGAGTTAGGTCTGGTGGAAACCACCCCCTGCCTCCCACAACTTTTTGAACTACAGAGTATAGATGTAGTTGTAGAAGTACGTCTACAGATTGACCGGGATGCCCACCCTTACGTTATGACACCTGCAACACAGTTAACCCTTTAACTGCTACGGTTCGGCCGGCCGAGCCCTCGCTGAGTGCGGCTTTGTTTACGCCTAAGCTGTTTACCTGCGCTGGAATGCCGCATTAGACCGGACCGCTGTGTGCTGAATACATCTGGAGCGTTGTGTGTGGAGTTCTTCTGCTGTCGCTCTGCGATTTGAAACCGCAGATACAAAATAAATACAGTTAATATAACATCTAAAGTTTTTAAACCACTTCATAGTGAAAATATAGTGTGAATTGATTCTCGCGTATCTGTTGGTCTCATCAGCATTAGATATCATATCATATTCCGTTAGAAATATCAGGAAAAATGACAAACTGCTGGAATGTTAACGTAATCCACACTTGTGTCCTGCAGCTTAATCGACAAGCACATGCTGTCAAACACGTCACTAAAGCATTCTCTTTTTCCACACATTTCGCTCGAACAATCTGTAGCTTCAAACTCTGAAAAATGGTCATTTTCCACTAGCTGATGTACACAGCTTAGGAAAATTACATCGAGATCCTGTCGAAGGGTTATCACTGTCATCCATATTAAAGTGATTATATTCACTGTCGCTTCTAGTAATAATCTCCATGATTTCTTCCGCGGTACAAACACGACGGCGTATTCGGGAGGACGATGGTTCAAATCCCCGTCTAGGCATCCAGATTTGGGTTTTCCATGGTTTCCCCAAATCACTCCAGGTGAATGCCGGGATGCTTCCTTCAAAAGGCCATAGCTGAATTCCTTACCATTCCTTGCCCCCCATTCTTTAACATCTCTAAAAACCTCGCTGTTAAGAGACGTTAAGCAGTTAAAAAAAATAATGACTGTATGCCATTTTCTCAGCGAAAACTAAAAGGAAAAGAGCAACACAAATTAGATCACAGCTGCCAATGCTCAAGGGCCGAATGAGGAAAACAACTAACCACCCTGGGTGGAAATATGGCTTCATAGCCAGGCCGCTAAGAGGCTAGCGTGTTAACACGTCTGGAGTACAGACAGGGCGGCGAGGCGGCGCGTGTATACACGTCTGGAGCAGAGACAGAGCGGCAAGGCGGCGCGTGTATACACGTCTGGAGCACCTGGGCGCAGTAGTAGCCACGCGCGTTAACGCGTCTACAGCAGTCAAAGGGTTAAAACGATATTGGCTTATAACTTGAAATGAAACGTATTTTGACTGTGGCTCCTTATCTCAGATTAATAATTTTTACCTTCTCCTGCAAGATGACTAGAAATGATAGGCAACATGCAGATACTTCGTCATATTTGTTTTTTAGTTCCTATTTCTTCCTCGTCTGCCCATTTCTAATGAGTACCCCTCCGCCCTACGCAAAACGAATATTATCCTCCTAGCTTTGTACTTCAAACCTGTTTTCGTTACAACCTACAACCACACCTTCCACTTGACATTATCAAACTGTATTGTTCTATAAGAACACATTTTCTTTCATTTTTGATTTCAAGCGTTACTGAGATATAGAGCGACATTTAAAAAAAAAAAAAAAAATTGTATACACAAATAAATATACTTCGAGAAAAACCTTCCTTCGTAAATACAAAGTTCTTTATGATATATACGAGGCGCGTCCAGAAAGTAAGTTCCGTTTGGTAATAAAATGAAATTGTACACAGATACAGAAAAATATTTTAATGCACAAAATTCTACAACTCTTAAACTACTTTTCCACATAACTGCCGAAATTTTGCAGGCATTTGTCATAGCGTGGCACCAGGTTTTGTATACCTTCTTCATAGAAATCTGCCGCCTGTGTCTTCAACCAGTTGGAAACAGTTTCTTTCAGCTCGTCGTCATTGGTGAAGTGATGACCGCCAAGGAAAGACTTGAGATGTAAGAACAGATGAAAGTCTTGCCAGTTCTGTAACCAAAGGTGGACGCCCACTTCGTTCTTCATCGTGCACATCACTACGCCCGCCATTGAACTGTCGGACCCATCTTCTCACCATCGAATCACTCATCGCATTTGGTCCGTAAACATCGCAAATTTGCCGATAAATTTCACTTGGTTTCACTTTCCTCGCATTCAGAAACCGAATCACAGACCTGATTTCACAGGCGGCGGGTTTTTCAATCAACGCCGACATTTCAAACAAGCACAACAAAGCGTACGTAACTGACAGCGATCTCCAAATGGTTCACGTTCCTCCCCTTGATACACATCGTCTACAGCGCATGTGCGGAACTGCAATCGCAGCGCTGCAGCGGAGATAAATTGAAACGGAACTTACTTTCTGGACGCGCCTCGTATATACTAGTGAGTACTCGTTAATAATACACCAACGTTCACGTTTGGTGAGTATTACATCTTGAAAGCCAATGAGTGTGTGATCGAATAATGTTATGATCTGTAAGATAGTTTTCGTGCTGATTTTTTTTTTTTCTTTCTCAGCGCGCTCCCGTTTCCCCGTTCCCGATGGGGCAATTTCCAGCGTGTGGCCTCCCGGGAACTTCACCGAGGGGCAGCACAGGCCTAAGTAGCGGGTAAGCGGCCGTGTGAAAGCTCCGGGGAGCTGAAAGATTCAGAGACCTGTGTGGAGGCCGGGTCGAGCAGGATTCAATTTCACGGCGGGGAGGGAGGAGGGAACACGCGCAGAGATTTATGGAATACATCAGACCGCGGGACACCGTGAGACACGGTCCGCTAACGAGTGGCATCTCTTTGCTGCTGTATCAGACGTATAATCTTTGCACCTGCAAAATCAGAAACGAAATTTTTTTCCTTTCCGAAATCTGTTCGCATATTTGACATATTCTTCCATTTTACTGCATGGAGTTTATACTAACCCCTTCTTCTTCTTCTTCACCTCCCTTTCCCAACATTTTGAAGTCAGCTGCCTATGATGACTTTTATTCATTGTTGGCATGGTCAAATTTGGAGTTTTGGTTTTACGGTAGTTAATGAGTTGGAGACCGACCCGGCATTGACTTTGGTGGCTACGGTAAACCCACAGTCAGTACGGTCGGAACAGGGTGGGGGAGGGGGAGGGAAGGACTGGGCTCGTTCCCGGTCTCTTTGTATCTCCCAGATCCAGCATGTGGCACCTCACTGAGTCACACTGGCGGATAATGCTTTGCGCCAACAATAATACTGTAAAAATATAACACGGTTGTGTTTGTATGTAAAATATATTTTGAGAAAATGAATAGAATTAACTGTGTTGAGGATCCTAAAAACAGAACATTTGTTTTTAGAATTTCTGATTCCATGATTACTTGTCTATTTACTCCGGGATCAGGAAAATCTTACTAAGTAGATTTTCGACAGTTAAAACATGAGGCATGAGGCATGTCATATTACGCTAAGTGTAATCTATGGTTACTTGTCTGTTCAGGTTGAAAAATGTTTATAATTGCCTCCTCAGTCACACGGAAACTTGGTTTTTAAGCTAGATCATAGCTAGATTTAAAAATCTTTTTGTTACTTTAAATTTTTTTATCGATAATCTAGCAGTACCTAAAAGTTCGTAACCAGATTTTGATGAACTTTCCACAGCTCACACAAAGGTCAGACTTAAAAGCTAAGATATGAATAATTTTTAGTAAATATCCAAGAGAGTAAGAGTGACAAATTAGTTTCTGCAATATTTTGTCCTATATTTACTAATTAAGTTGGTTGCATTCGAGTCAGAGTTTCTTGGCGACTTATGAACGAGTTTCAATGCTGTAAGTTAATAGGTAGAATATTTTTAATGCAAGCTGTTCTGCGGATCAGAAGAGCATTATAACCATCAAGTAAAGTGAAGCGACGACGAGCAGCGACTTATCAACGAAAGAGCAGAACAGCGCGAAAGGAATTGCGGTGAGGCTGGGCTTAGCAAAGTGAAATGGTTTCTGATTGAAGTGAACGAACAGAATTTTCTAAAAGGATTGTTATATCTAATGTACCTCGCGTGAATTACAATAGTAAAGTAAATGAACCTACCCAGCTAAGTGAGACTCATAACAAGTATTTCTTTCTGACTGTAATAACTGGATAAAATCAAGAAATTTTCCTTTAATTTGATGGTTATCCAGTGGAATCAAGTTAGATCGCTTTTCAAATGGCTTAACGAAACAACAAAAAATAACATGAGATTAAATAGATACCTTAATTAATATTATAAAGTATATCGTTGAAACATTTACGGTAAATAAATATCACGATTTATTTATAGGAGTGTTAATCTTTGATTTAATGTTTCAATTCACGTTTTCCATGTACTGTAACATACTATGTTTCAGGAAACTGAGGCATACAATAACCAAAGTTTCTTAATAAAAACAATATTAAGAGAATCCAAGGAGTGGAATGTTTATCTCGGATACAGTATGCGCTTTGGTGGGTGTTTTTTCAAGGTAGGAAAGGAATATTTATCATAGATGCAAAGTAATCTGCGATCACTTGGCTGTTCAGGTTACAAAGAGATTATCATTTCTTCCTCAGTCACCCGGATACTTGGTTTTTAAGCAAGACCATAAGCTTCGAAACTCCATATAAATTGGTTAATTTTTGCACGATGCGGTAACAAAGTGTCAGACAAACATTTATTTAGAAATATTTCTAAGTAGATATCAATCCGAAACGTTTTGTGTTAGTTGTAGACAAATCAAGAAATTGTCGTGTCTAGGTCTTTGAGATCTGCACAGCTACACTAAGGCAGTGTTCTGATCGAGAATGGACCTAATCTACCAGTTTGTTCTCTTTATGCAATACCGGTAATATATTGAAACTTCGTATTTTTTATCACCAGAAAAGTTTTGAACCTACATCAGTCTTGAAGGTCTGTCTGTTATATTTAATATCCAAAGAGCAAATTGTATTACGCCTATGATCAAATTTTACGGAAGCTAATGAATTTAAAATGTATAGCTTACGAAATATATCTTAGCAGAAAATATTTTCATAGCTACCCTATTTTACATTTAAAAATTGACAGCTAGATATTTCCAGACAGTGAAGTAGTGACGTGTTTTGGGAATAGTGAACCGAGGGGTCATAATTAGTTTTTCATGTATTTTTCACCAATACCATGTTTCCATGTCACAGTAGTGTTGTGAAAGATAAGCCCTTGTTAACATTTCTCTGGATTTATTGTACTGTCTGCTAAGTGGTTTCGTTTTGGACATCCAGCTAAGTTTAGCAGTTCAGTTTCGGAAATTGTTGAAGGAAGGGGATAGAAGTTTATGAGATATATGTCTGAAGATAAAGATTACGATTCATTTTACAACTTCCTATCACTAGGAAGATGGAAAAAGTGTCTATAACTGTTTCTGTGCGTTATTTTGGAGAATTTGTAATAGTTTTATATATCCCATTGGCTCTTGTCTGCCTGATGATCTGTTTGAATGTTCTGGTTAGTGAAGTTTTCTATGTGTATTTTCATGTGAATGTGATGTGTTTGTGTTATATGTATGTAATTATTCCACTAATACTGGAAGAATGAGGAAACTGAAATTCGATTACGACATAAAGGCCTATCCTTGGCATAAACGTTCAAGTGGCCGCTAGGCTTAATTTCCATATATTACGAATGAATCAGAATCAACTGTGCTACATGCATCCAATTCATATTTGTTGTAGACGCATTCGGGTCTTAAATCAGAATTTTGGCAACGTTTTAGCTATGTAAAGTTGTAAATTACCATCTCCTCTTTTCTGCTGGTCAACTAAGGGTTTATTGAATATGTATCTTTCATCGGGAATTGAATCATACAACAGTCTCTAAAGCCAGTGGTGCATATACTTACTGCACTTTATCGTAATCCGGCATAAGGCGGGATTGATAGCAAAGATTTTGTTTATAGTAAGCATGATGGAGGAGTTTCGGTCTGTAACATTCATAAGCCGCTCGGTAAAATTTTATTTATCTCTTACTTCATAAGTAGCTTCGTGTTTCCAGTACTTATATCACTGTGTCACAGTTCCACGAAATTAGTCTGCAATGCATTAAAGCATCGCTTTGCTGATTTGACCTATAAACATCTTTTTGTCTGTGAATGATATAGAGGTTCTCAATTTAATTCACCTATTCGCAATGTTAATAGTGTTATATACGAGGAGCGTCTGTATAGCTAGTGAGGAGACGATCCTTCGTCATGGTCCCGGATGCTTTTGGTATTCAATTTCCACTAGGTGCTATTCAGTCACAGCAACTCGTGTTTTAACCCCTCTCCATCACCACTGCCCCCTCCACCTCCTCCCTCCGGTTTTGTTTATCGATGTCGCATCCCGGTTGCTAATGAGATGCGTGAAACATGCTGCGCACTGCTCAAATGCCATTTGCCTCTGCAAATGAAAGCCGCGTCATGCAACTGCGACGCATGTGTGCGTATTCGAAACTGAAATCGAATTACGTGTTATCAATTTGATACACGAGCAGCCAAATACAAACATATCGACAACGATTACGAGAGCTGCGTTGACGCTGGCTGGAATTTGAATAGCACTGCTTTCAAACTGTCTCAACTAACAGGTATTGGCGTGACGCCGTTTGGGTGAAAGGCTTTGTTCCCTCGCTCACTCTAAACATAAATTGAGCTATTTCTCCACTGACGAAACTCAGCGAATGGATTTATACGTTAATTTTAGCAACTAACCTACACTGTTGAATGGCTTATAGAAATAATTAAGAGCGTGGAACATTTTACGGAAAAAAACAAAAACAAATAAACAAATTTTCTCCCTATCCAGTGGGACGATGTCACCTGCTTTTTTAAATTTAAATGATGAAGTCTGAAATCGTTGATCTTAATGATTTTTCCATTATTAAATCCACTATATGTGAAAAGTGTTTTCAATTGACCTCCACTTCATGTTCATTTCTAATTTCCCCTCGGGCTTTGCGCATCGTCGACGCTGAGATGATTAGAAGTTGGAAAGGACTGAGGATGGCGAAAGGAAGGAGTTCGGCTGAAGAACAATGCTGGCATCAACCCAGAGCGTTTTCGGGAAGCCAAGGAATCTTGAAATCTGGAGGTGACCTATCTAACGCCGTGTTACTTTAAGCAAGTATTTGACCCATTTGTGAAAAAAACTATTTGATGCAGGACCTTAATATTTTTACTGAATGTTACATGATTCTAGTGAGGTCAACTGTACTAATATTGGATAAAGGAAACATAGAAACTGCCGCGAGGCACTGAAAATAAGATAGGATAGGGAAAATAAACAGTTACCCGTCACTTACCACAGATGAAGGCAGGAGGGCGAGACACGTAAAAACACAAAAACAAAAGAATTACACAATATTTCGACTTTTTAGTCTTCCTCATGTAGGAGGCGAGACATATGGCAGGGGGAAAGATGTGGTCACATCCGAGCCTTCATGTGGCAGGCTCGGATGTGACCACATCTTTCCCCCTGCCATATGTCTCGCCTCCTACATGAGGAAGACTAAAAAGTCGAAATATTGTGTAATTCTTTTGTTTTTGTGTTTTTACGTGTCTCGCCCTCCTGCCTTCATCTGTGGTAAGTGACGGGTAACTGTTTATTTTCCCTATCTA
>CM061919.1:135060488-135090665 GCA_031002005.1 Vandiemenella viatica
AGCCAGTCACGACTTTTACTACGTAACCTTTCATTATGTAACAAACCTACTATTCACCTCGAATGATTTCGGGAATTTATGAATACCCATAATGTGTATTGCCTAAATAAGAATTCTTTCCGAATTCCAGACCCAATCGTCTACTTAGATAACTGCACTAGTCGGATTACAGTAAGTTCTTCTGGGGTAACTGGAATGATATAGTAAAGGAAACTTTATATTGCAGATCCAGAAGACGACAACGAATGAGATATTGAGACATTGTTTGGAGATACACGGAACCAAATTTAGACAAAATTGGGACGGAAGAAGAATGCGAGAACATAAGTCCGTGAAGGGTTTTCATACGGTGACTTTTGGGTTTTAGGGTTTAGAAGATTTTATTCTACACTAACCACGATCATCTCCTGGCTTTAATCATCTGATCATCTACGAGCTATATATATTTTAAGTAAAGTACCCACAACATGATACTCTGTTTCTCAAAGATATTTTATTTGATATTCTACATTCTTGCATGCTACGTATATTCATCTCTCCTCTCATTTTCTTCTTCTCTTTTCTCCCATGAGTGAAAGTGGAAGAATTGTGACAGTTATTTATAGAAATACCAAATGTTTTTGTATAATCGTTTACTGAGTCACTAACGATTAATCACCAACGGATGACTACAGCAATATCAAATTTAGAATATGTTCAAATTGACACATTTTTTACCGGCGTATTCGGTTTGTTATTATTTTAATAACATTTGCATTTATATCTACTTCTTTATCATTATCTTTTTCACACACTGTCGTCACTAACGTCCCTTCACTGAAGTGTCGACTGCCACATTGCTTCACATTGTCCTTTATGCGTAGACAAATTCTGACATATGATTTTAGAATAGGGTCACACGTTTCTGAATTACTCCTCGGAAAAAAAAATAAGTTAATCTTCAACGAAATCGAAATTGTGATTTGCGAGGATTATTTTTCTGCGTCTGACGTGTAATCAGGTGCCAGGTTGCTGATGGTGCTCTATTCGCCTGCCTGATGCCCTGGGCTAGTTGCCCAGACCGTCCTTGGCACTAACTTGGCCGGTAAGCCGTGTGTGCTGTGCGGGCCAACTTCCTCCCAGGGGCAGCGCCCCTGATGAGGGGCCGTCATTAGCTCGCATTATATAATCCTCTACGCTACTTATCCGAGTTCCTGGAGGCAGGAATCATTTCCAGGTTACTATTTTCTTGAATGTATACACCGATGATCTCGCTACCCGGTGTTTTAACTCTACGTCCTTGTAATTAACGGAAAGTGGCCCTTGCTTTATTTCACTGTTTTTAGCCTGTGTATCGTCGCTAAATTGTATTGTCGCACCTGGTAACTTCCTTTGGTCTTCAATATCTGGCAATGCGTACCAATGTGGCATCACCTCTGTTTATTAACCATGGAGTAGTTTCTTAATCTTCCACCTGAAAATCTACCTACTTTCCCCCCGTCAAAACATTATATAATGATACATCTGTGTTTGTAATTTCTTCGGTTTTAGAATATGAGATTCTGATTACGTTTACACCTAATCATGATTTTTTTAATATACTTTGATACGGGTTGTAACTGTCTTTTTCGTTAGAGCGTAGTTGTATTAGTATTTATTATCATTTGTAGGCACATTCAAGATAGATAGAGTTATGTTGAGAATACTTTACAGCCCGTCTCCTTTTTCTTTGATTCTCCTTTCCCATTCCGAATTTTGACGTAGTTCAGGTATATTGAGAATGTCGTTCCGGTAATATAATTTTTTTGTTTGATCTCATTTGGAGCTAATTCTTCGTTTTAGTTATATAAGCGCGTGTAACCTGGCTATCATGTTGTATCTTTAACTTGATTTTGAATTTAATCTGTTACAGTCTTTCTTTGATATAATGCCAAACGTAACGTAATCACACTCTTATTTTATTTTTTAGCAACATATTGTAAATACGTTATTTATCCAACGACGTTCTATATATTAATCACATTCCACAGATATTTTCACTACCTACACCACGCGCAAAGTTCAGAGCTGTAATCTTTGTATTGCTAGTATTCAATTACGACCAACACGATCAAAGTGTTATGTTACTTGAAAGAGAGAAATAACTGGGAAATTGTAGTGAATAGGAATGATTGCTCACATAAAGATGCAACCAATAAATATGGACAGTGTAGTATGGCAGTGAAAGAAAAAGATGAAAAAATCGTTAATGTCATGAAGACTGCAATATCCATGAAAAAGGAGTTGGAGAAATAATTGGGGATAATTGCGTTTGATAAAACCAGCTTGTGACTTTATTTCTCTTCTTTCAGATTTCAACCAGCTGTGGACAATGAGAGATGACAACATTGTTCAAATAATCTCTTACTTTTAGCAGCATTCATAATGTTAATAATATTTCTTCGCAGCATATCACGCTGCGTTAATTGTTCCAGTTTTGGGTATAACCTGGGGCAAACTTCAGAAAAATGTCTGTTAATATTCATTATGAGGCTAGATATATTCTTCTCTTCCATATTTTCCTTTATCAATCCCTTAACGACTTCTTTTTTTCTGTTAAAATGTTTGTGTTTCATAATATGGATTAGAAAAATAAAAAAGTTGGAAGAACTTCCACCATCTCATTGAATCGGGATAATGGTTATGTTCAAATGGCTGGTGGTATTACATTTTAATTAATTTTGTAACAGTCAAGTTTTACATTTTAACGTGGTGGTATCACTTTTACTAGGAAGAGGCACTTTGATCTCGAATAAATCAACTTTTTTATATGTAATTGCATATTTTTATTTGGTTTCAGTCGTGTTTACTCTTTGTTAGATGCCTATATAAAATACTACTTTCCAATCGTACACGCTATCACGTTTCACGCGAATACATGGCGGTTGAATGACGTCTGTGAATTTTTTTTATCAGGAAGAATATTTTTATTGTAACATGGATTTTATAATAAATTTTTTTATGTTTTAGAAAAAGATAAAGATGAAAAATTCTTCCTTATAACTCCTTAATGTTTCATTTCTGAAGAAATTTGTTTAGCTTACGACATTGCGTAAGCGGGGCAGAGTCTGGCAGAAGAAAAAAGAATTACGGTGGTGCTCCTCTGGTTAAAGAAATGTGGCGGCAGTCATTAACGCGGGCGTTGCCCGGGATGAGCCGGGCGCAGGGGCGAGATGCTGCCCGCGTCACCCCCGGCTTTATTTGCTCGCAGTAATTGGACACCGTCGCGTTTTAACGCGTGCGGGAGCTTTCCGGCCACCGACGACGTAATTACGCGAGCAGGAGGCCGGCGGCAGGTCGTGGTCTCGGTGTTTGCCAAGCGAGTGGGGTGTGGTGTTATTACGTGGCAGCCGGGAGCGGAGGACAAAGGAGAGACGGCCCCTGGGACCCTAGGCAGAACGACTGTTGCATAGTGCCTCCCCGGAGCGCTCGCTCTGGTGCATTCGTGGCGCCGCGCCGTACGTATGGGAGAAGCAATAAAGCCTTAGCCAAGCACTACATTGATTAGTTGGTCAATCCTACCTTCAGAGTGTTCCGTATAACGAGTTCAAGATGGATAAGTACGGATTATTAAGCTGTTGTCAGCACAGTACGTTGAAGGTTTCAGAACATGCCTGGACATTTGTTGGGTCTTATATATACCGAAATTGGCAGGCGAGTGGTAATGCTTGACCCTGGCATTCAGGAGTATGTGGGTTCAAATCCTCGTCCAGGAATATAAATTTCGATTTCACACGGATTACAGAAATAATTCATGGCAAAAGGTAGGGTAGCTCTTTTCCTCCTGTAAAATGGTCAATGTGGCGTAAAGCCCGTAACTACATCCTACCCAGGAATCCAGAGATTACAGGTTTTACAACAAATAACATAACCACCTATTTAATCGTAATAGCAAGGGTAATCCAAATCATCGAGATCATCTAGACCAAAGGTTCCCAACTTTTTTTCGGCCCAACGCCCCCTTTTCGAAAGAGAAATTGTTAAATGGGCCTTTTTCAGAAAAAAACACCGGCTATCGTTTTTTTTTTTTTTGTAAATAACGTAACCTATAGTGCGCCAACTTTTTTGGCTTGTAATCCATTTTTTGAAAGAGTGATTCAATTGACCCACTGCTAGATGAAGGGTAATATATATATAATAATGACAATGAGCAGGAAAATGCTTTAAGGCAATAAAACTAAGGAAGGATAGTGAAATATGACCCAACACTTACCACACCAGACTGCACGGCGGTCTCTGTGTACACTTCTGACTCACTTGTGTTTTTTTTTTTTTTTGTGTTCGTCGACCCAGCCACTTTCATCTGAGATAAGTGTTGGGTCATATTTCACTATCCTTCCTCAGTTTTGATTTTGTATAAATATATATTTATAAAATTAATTTATTAATAGAAATTAGCAATATGGGACTACGGATCACAGTTTGAGTAAAAAATATGTATTATGAAGAAAATATTATTAATTAGGGAGCTGAGCTTGGTTTAATGACACCAATTTTTCGATATTTTGTGATTTATATGTTATCACACATCTTAAATCACCGCGTTCCGCTATTGAAAATCTGTTTCTTTTCTTATCTAGTAAATTGCTGATCACGCTAGTTTCTCTTTTGGCTACACATGATCGTGGAAGCGAAATTAAAAATTGATGCAGTCTTTAAAGTCGGATATAATCCTGGAAAGCAGGGGGTGGTTGTTGTTCCTGAACGACCCCTAAATTCGAATGGACCAGAAATGCTAAGCTCCATGTAATATCTTCGACGCCCACCTGTGGGCCGTATTGCACCCGTTCAGATCAGCCGAAACTCCCATTTGAGATCTATTCACCACCGTTAGGAGTTAAAGAAGCTCGGAGCATGTCAGAGAGGGAGACGTGTTTTCCACGACACTAATCAGGAGATGGTAAAGAGAGCTAAAAAATTATCTGCTACTGGAAAGGAGGAGAAAAAGAACAGCAGGTACTGGCATCTGCTTGACATGAAAGCTGGCATGATACAAATCGAAACCTTTCAATTAAGTAAGCGTCTACGGTTGTATCTTGAAAATATTTTTTACTCGTTCTCGTGAAGTCACATATACGTTTACGTGGCCTCGTGCTTCCTCTTCTTTCGTAATATTGGTTCCATCTCCTCTGAATTCCGTAGAATTGAGCATGAGAAGCGGATCCGCGACTAAGGCAATCGGGCAACAATCATCATTAATCATTGTTGTTTGAGAAAAAAAAATATGCAACAGTAGCACAGAAAATTCGAAAATTATGGAAAACTGTAAGTGTTTTTATCTACGGAGCATTTTGACTATTTTTTTTGTAAATGGTTGTAATAGTGCTAATAAGTTTTTAGAGAAAAATATTTGAAACGTTGTCCGGAAAATTCATGATAAATGGAAAGTGCTTTTTTCTATGTATCAATTTGACTAATCTTTTTAAAGTTTGTAATAGTCTGAATAAGGTATTTAGGTGAAAAAAATTGGAAATGCTGCCTGAAAAATTGAAAAATTCTTGAAGGACTAAAAGTACTTTTTTCTATTGGATTTTTGTTAGATTTCAAGACCGTAACTTATGATTCAAACGATGAATATGCATAATTCTTTTTTAGTTTTGTTCCTTATTTCAGATAAATGTTTTCTATCAAAAAACCTGTAATTGGTCGCATGTCACATGTCATCAAATTATTTAAAAACAGTTTCAAATTATCACTCACATAACCCTAAAAAACAGAAAATAATAATAAAATAAAAAACTTTTAATGTACCATGTTTTTATAACGGACTAAAAAGTATAAAATACTTTCTCTAATCCTTATGAAGGATAAAACCACTTACAGATTTCTAACTTCTTCTAAGTTGTACTGAAAACTTATATTTGGAATATTTTGGTAGCTATTAAAATACTTGTAAGATTGGTGACGAAAAACCTGGGGCGTATGCAATTCGTATATAATTAATGTTGTAAAATGAATCACAGCCAACCTGTTGCAATATTCATTGAATCTATTATTTGCCGGTTTCGACCCGCCTTAAGGGAGTCTTCTTCAGAACTTGTTAAAAAGTATTACATCAATCTAAATAAACTCTTCTCAATAAAGTAGTACATTTTGTACTTAAGTCACACATTAAAATATATTTTATAGTTATCTATCCGGCAGCCAACGTGTATCACAGTGGCAGCGTCACATCTAACCTGGGCGGCAGCTTACTGCCGACTCTAAGTAATGCATTAATAGCTCAACTAACAATTTTATTGCACCACAAATAATGTGAACTGATAAGTAAGTTCTTTCATTGGTAGCTACTCTCTACGCTTCTTATAGTTATGTATTGCATGGGACCCATGTTTTTCGTCACCAATCTTACAAGTATTCTAATAGCTATAAAAAATTTCCAAGTATAAGTTTTCAGTACAATTTAGAAGAAGTTCTTTTTATCATTCATAAGGATTAGAGAAATTATTTTATACTTTTTAGTTCGTTATAAAAACATGGTAGTTTAAAAAGTTTTTTATTTATCATTGTAGTAACTATTTATTTATTTCCACACGTTTACGTATTTTCAGCTAGCTGTAGCCAGTTGCTTTGTTCAGGTAGAGTGGTACAGTATTTCTCTTTAAACCAATTATGTCACAGGTAACGCATCCACAGCAAGACGAAAAAGGTAATATGTAGTCGCTAGTGCGCTAAAAACATGATAAACATTACTACTTCCAAAGGCAGATAAATACGACCAGTAAAGTTTGCATGTATCGCGGTCAACGAAAAAATGGGTACTAATTTCTGGATTTTTTTTTGGTTACATTTCACATAAAAATTGAAGATATCCTATTCGACCTCCTAGACTATATGGTAGGTGTACAATATTCGAAAATCCACCAAAGTCGGACTAGATTTCTTTTTGCATGAATCATTATCATTGGGAACCAGTTTCTCGGATGTGGTTTACGAGTGTTTCAGTTTCGGTTTTGCTATTTGTAGGCGATCATCTGCCACTGTATTCCCTCTAAGAAATTATCATTGCCCATAACAGATTTACAATTTATTCGTCGTATCTCTATGTCGTCCTTCAGTTGATCCATATACCTTCTTCTTCCAAATGATCTTAAGTCTATATGACCCAAGTATTTCTTCCATAAGTTCATTTACCTCTCATTATTACTTATATGGTTTCTGGAGAACAATTCTAGAAAACTGGTTGTTGCTAATGTACTTTCACGTTAGTATGTATGTTTGAAGAACACATGTGAGAATAGGAATGAGATATGATTTGTGCACGGTGGAGGACCTTCATGTCACATAGTAAGCTACGCAGGATACTGTAAAAGTTGGATCCTTTGGTTACTCTATTCATCATTTTGGATTCACCCTGCCATTACCAGCCATTATGCCGCCAGGTATCTGAATTGGTCAACCACTTCAGCCTGATGTTCTTGTAATGTTATGTGACAGTCTGGATTCTTTCGAGTAACTTTTAGTGCTAAGGTTCTGTTGTGTTCACTTTCATTCATTATTTTAAAACTTATTATTACACATATTTCAGTTTGTTTTGTAACACTTCCTCGGTTTAATCCCATATTGGCACATCTGCAAACACCAGTGTCTGTAGGTTTCCATTGCTTGCTCCGTTTAATTCTTTTAAGATGTTATCCATGTTTTTCTATCATCAGTTTCTCGATAGGTTTGATGTAACCCTCCATCCCTTCCTATCTTGCGCTAACCTTTTCATCTCAAATTACCCTTTACAAACTACATCTTCAATTATCTGCTTGATGTATTCTAATCTTTGTCTACCTCTACAGTTCTTACATTCGACTGTTCACTCCACTCACAAATTAACCAACCCTACATCTCTCAAAATATGTCTTACCATCCTGTTCCTTCTGTTTGCAAGCCTCTTCCACAAACATCATTTCTCACACCTCATTTCCAAAACTCGCTCATTTCAATCTTTATCTATTCCACTTAATTTTCAACATCCTTCTATAGCAAGAAATTTCAAATGCTTCAATTTTCCTTTTTTTCTGGTATTTCTAAAGTCCATGCTTCGCTTCCATAAAGTGCTATGTTCCAAACATAAAGTTTTAAAAAGTTCTTTCTGAGTCGTAGAACAATGTTTGATACTAAAATAATTCTCTTTTTCATGAAAATGTTGTTCTTCAGTGTTATTCAGCTTTTAGCATCATTCCTTCTTTTGCCATCAGTTGAAATTTTACTTCCTAAGTAGCAGAATTCACTTACTTCTCCTATCGCATCTGATGCTATTTTTATATTTAATTCACTAGTACTGCTATCGTTTTTAGTACAGTTCATTACTTTTGTCTTACTTTGGTTTATATTTATTCTAGAATCTTTCTTCAGTACTTTATTCATGACATTCAGCAACTTCTCAATATCCTCAATCTGTTCAGCTAACAGCACAATGTCATCAGCATATCGTAGCAAGCTAATTCAAATTTTTCTTTTACTTACTTTATTGCTTCCTCCACATACAAACTAAATATTAATGGAGATAGACTACAACCGTGTCTCACACCTTTCAACTGATTCATGTCTCTCATGATTTTCTTCTTTTATTATAGTAACTTCATTCTTATAACAGATTATAAAGTATTCTTCTATCTGGATATTTTGTATATGTTGTCCCATCTATCATTATCATAAACTTTTTCTAAATCAACAAATTCCATAAAAGTATCTTGGTTTTTCTTGATAAGCCTTTCAAGTATTAATCTTAAAGCCTCTCTTACACCACAGCTGTTCTTAAACTCAAACTGATCTTCACCTACCATCTCTTCTACTATCTTTTCTATTCTTCCGTATATTATTCTGGTCAGTAATTATAAAGCATGTCATGTTAGACTTATGGTGTGATAATTCCGATATTTGTTGACTTGTGCTTTCTTCGGAAGTGTCAAGATGATAATTTTGTATAAATTAGTTTGACTCTCTTTAGTAATTGTTTGATATCAGTTTGAATAATCTTTGGATTCCTTCTTCTCCTGGGGACTTCAGAAGTTCTGCCTTATTTGATATCAGATCATTCAAATCTCTGTCAAATTCTGTTCTTATCTTATGTTATAAATAACAGAATGTTATAAATGGTGACATATCTTATTTTCCAGTAGGCATACACTGTTATTTAAACCATCTACATCATACAGTTTCTTTATGCACTGCTTACATCGGTTAGCTGCCTTTGAGTTTAAAAGAGATTTCCCCTCAGCAGCTTTATGCATCTTTTTTCATTTCTCCAACATTTTGTTTGATCTTCTTCTAGGTCACATCAATTTTACCTATCACCATTTCCGTTTCCACTTCTTCGCACTTTTCTTACAGCCAATTTTATTTTGCTTTTATGCATTTACTGTTTATTTGATTTCTAAAATGTCCGTATTACTCTCTTCTAGCTTCATCCTAAGCATTTTTGTGCCTTATCCTCTTATCCAATAGCTCAAAAATTTCTTTTGTGATCCAAGTTTTTCGGTGGCTTATTTTCAAAAGTCTAATGTTTCTTTACCAGCTTTGATTATTTCTCTCTTTAATGCATTTCATTCGTCCACAGATTCTTATATCCACATCTACCCCCTCTGAAAATTTTTAATTCCATTTCGGCAACGAATAGAAGCGGTGAAAGGGCACTTCCTCGTTGTACAACAATGAAGTGTGTGAATTGTGTAAAATTAAAAGTGATATTACTATGTGGAAACTTTTATCTTCAATTTATCAGCTTCGAGACTTTACGTGAAAATAAAACATATCTTATTTTACACCCCGAAATCTGGACTGTAAATCTTTCGAAACTCCATCCAACTGGTAGTGTTTCCGTGAATTTCCTTAATCTAAACAAAACTACAGAATTGCAGTCAATAAAAAGTAAATTGTTTCTCGCAGTTGAAATACTTGCAACCCATTATATAAAAGTAACCAAGTAAAACTCGGTTCGGCCATCCTGTCTGAGGTTTTCCGTGGTTTCCCTCAGACAATTAGGCGAATGCTGGGATGGTTCCCTAGAAGGCCACGGCCGACCTTCCATCCTTCTTCCCTCCCCGTAGTAGTAGATTGGCTGAAAAGAGTCCCCTATGACTCTCCAGCAGCCAGTGTTGCCAACCGTAGCGGAATTCCGCTACGCGTAGCGGAATTTTATCCCTCGGGAGACAGAGCGGCGAAATTGGCAAATTATCGAAAACGTAGCGACATTTTGCTATGTTCATTGCTATAACTTTTGAACATGAATTTATTACTTTTGAACATGAATTTATTAAGGATAAACATTCATTTTGTTAATAATGTCTTCTCTGGAATCTAAGGCAACCAAAATAAATCATTACCCACCCTTACGGAATCTAATAACCAATAATAACAAGACAGATTGGTTGTTAATCCCCGTAAGTGTATTTCCCCTCTCTTCACGTAGCGCCTATATGCTTGCTCCTCGATTGGTCTAAATACAAGTTTGCCTCAGCCCTCAGCAAAGTTGTTTTGGGTGCGAAAAGAAGTGATCTGGTAAAGCATAGTGAAAGTCAAAGACACTTGAAGAACGTGAAAGCCATTGACAACACAAAGCAGATTTCTCAGGTAGTTAAACTAGATTTTTTATTTGTACCACGTGTGAGTAAATAATCGTGGAGCTTAGCGATTAACGACTTAGCCAGGGGCCTCTCATTCTGACGGCCACGGTTTGAATACCGGTGTCTGTTGATGTATAATTTACAAAAAATAATCTGATATCAGAAGGGTGATTCGATCTGATATACCAGAACTTCTCATAAGTTGCTGATATTATAGTTTGATATTACTTCAATTATTTGAATTACATATACAAACATAGTGCTTTTCTTTCCTTTTTTCTTTCAGATTTTCAAACCAAAGACAGAAGAAACTGAAGCTGATATAAGATTTAATTTATTAGTTGCGGCTGGTAATCTTGGTTTCAGTGTGGTCAGTCATAATGTTGAAGTTACAAAAATAAATTTTAAGGATTCAGCCATTGCGAATAATGTTCAACAAAGTCGTACAAAGTGTAGAGCTATTATTCGAAATGTTCCATCATCAAAAATCAAGGATGATGTAACTAAAGAACTTAAATACAATGCTTTTTCGGTCCTCATAGATGAGAGTACTGATATCAGTAATAATAGGTTATTGTGCATTTTAGCAAGATACATACATATACCATGACGAAGCTAAGACCTAACTTCTTGACTTAATCCCCACTTGCAGTGGTGATGTTAATGCTAAAGAGCTTTACAGACTTTTCAGCAGTTTCCTGTCTAATTTTGAATTAAATGTTCACAATTTGATAGGATTTTGCTCTGATAACGCCAGTGTTATGCTTGGTAAAAATTAATCGTTGAAGATCCACATTGTAAATGACAATCCAGAAGTTCTTGTATATGCCGCTCAGCATATCTTGTTGCCGTAGCAGCATCAAATGAAATTCCTACTTATGTTGAAGCCTCGTTGCACAATATTTATAACTATTTTTCCCGTTCTCCAAAACGACGATGCATTTTGGTGGAATTTCAAACATTTATGCATCCTTCTGAATTAAATATCTTAAGTCCAAATAAGACTGTCGAACTGTGTTGATCGTATTCTATAACAATGGAATGTACTCGTTGAATTGTTCAGAGATGCAGCATTTTAGGACAAAAATCCAGTGGGCAACATGATTTTTTCAGGTCTTCAAAATCCTTATATCAAAGCGTACCTTCACTTTTTGAGTGATATCGTACCTACCTACAATCAGTTCAATGCCATTTTTCAGTCACGGAAGTTATCCATCCAAGATCTCTATTCTGAAAGAAGAAGATTTGTCAGAATTTTTTCTACGAACTTTGTGAAACCACTTCACTTTAGTAGTGAGAACAACTTAGATAAATTGAACGTGTTTGATCCTCACGTGTTACTCCCTGTAGAACAAGTAAATGTCGGGGAACATACTATGAAAGTGTTATCAGAGTGTAGTGAAAGGGACAAGGAGCAATTCAGACTAGCATGTGTCAAGTTTTATCAAAAATGTGTCGGCGAATCTTTCAAAAGATTACCGGTGAAAGACAACCTCTTTAAGAATATGTCATTTCCTGTTCCAAGTAATGCACTGAGCCAAAATGTTGAGAAAAAGTGGGACATTTGGAAATTGCGACGAGATTTGAATCTAAAATAAACAAACAGGAAGAGCTCGGCAAGCTTCCATACTATTTTTCAGAAGAAGAAAAGAAGAGTTGTTAAAGTTAAACGGTGTTGTTAGTTTTTGGTGTGCGTTAAGTAAAAACATAACTTTTAAAGGAGAGTATGTTTTTTCAAACATTTGCAAGTTAGCAAAATTGCTGTTAGTGTTACCGCATGAAAATGCACAAGTAGAAAGAGGTTTCTCTATGATGGATGATATAAAGACCAAAAAAGGAAACTCCTGAAACCTCAAACACTCAGTGTCTGCTAAGAGTGAAATTAGATTTACAAAATAAATACAGTTGTTTGACCTATCTAATTACCAATGATCATCTTAAGCAATTTGGCAAAGTTATGTATCAGTTTAAAGAAAGTGAAACTGAAAACTTTGCCTCGTTTGATGAAGACGGATTGTAGTTAAACTGTTATTATAGTTTTGCCTGAAATGATTAGTAAGCAATGTGGGTATAATGTCAAATAAGTTAAATAATTTATTCCTTCAATATCGTCTTTCTTCTGCACTTATGTAATTTAACTAATTAACGAATTCTGTCTTATTTTGTGAAATATTCATTGGTATGATAAAAATATCGTCGTAAGCAATAACAACTGGTGCTCACATGTTTATTCAGAATTCATGTCTAATGTTTAACAAGAGATTTCATCATGACAGGTAGGTTTTATTGATATTCTTTGCAATAATGATTTACTTGTAGCGGAATTTCGATAGCCGTAGCGGCATGTAGCGGAATGTAGCGGAATTCTGTCTTGCCCGTAGCGACTTTCCGTCTTTCCGAGTTGGCAACACTGCCAGCAGCCCGCCTCCCAGCCTTCTGCTGGGAGGAATGAAATTGTAAAATTCCTAGCCTTAAGGTGTAACTATATATTTTTCAGTAGACAAAGAGCCGTGGTTCAAAATGTTTATAATTGTAATATCTTTACGGTTTACTTATTAATTTCTCATTCAGACTCTGTGAATGTCAAATAGGGATGGGCATTTAAAAAAATATATCGATAAATATCGAAACGATATTTACAAACACTATCGATATACATCGGGGAAAAAATATCGATATTTCGATATATCGATATTTCGATATTTTTGGCTAAAGGGAGAAATTATCTAAAAAAAATCATAAAGTACATCAAAATATTTAACAAAATTCTAAAAATTAAAGACCCAGGTAGAAATTATACAAACTTTTATTAATTTATTATTTTTTTCAATCAAGCAAGCCAGTATTCGTCTGATATGGACATCAAAAGGACACACTGTTCTATGTGCTCCCCTGTCAATCTACTCCTGTTGTTCGGTATAGCTAAGTTGACTGTAGGAGCCACTCTTTCGGACGACACAGAAGAAGCTTGACATATAAGGTATTTCAGCGCGATTTCCGAAAGCACTGGCTTGGAGCACTGGCAAGTCACCCAAAACTTTACTGGGTATGATTTTCTGTCTATTAATGGTTGGTCCAGATACTGCTTAAGCTCATTAGGAACTGAGCCAGAGCTTGGAACCTCTTTCATAACAGTAGTGCTAAGGGATAATAGCTTTTCATGTGTGGACCAAATTGATGCGTTACCTGCGATATCTTGTGTTGCTGCTGTAGACCTTACTTCTGGAGAACGTTGTCCTCGTCGTCTAAGTTCCAAGCGAATATCATTACTTATTGTAGATATCGTATTAGACACACCGATTGGAGAAGTGAAGTGTATACGTTTGAAACGAGGGTCCAAAATGGTAGCTGCTGCAAGGAATGTATTTCTTTCTAAAGGACTTAATTTCTCTTGAATTTTTTGGAGTAAATCCTCTTTTACCGTGAATCCTAAAGTGGTCGAAGGAGTAGCTTGTTCCGTTACTTGTCGAATCAGATTTGTAACAGGAATGGCTAAGCTAGCAGTCACATAATTTGTACCACTAACCTTTTCAGTGGCTTCTTTGAAAGGACCAAGCAGGACAATGAGGTCACGTATTAGATTAAGCTGTTAATTTGCAACCATATCAAGTGTGTTTATATTTGACTGTGTGTAGCTAAGATTTTAGCTACAATTGCAGAGAGTCTGACAAATCGTTCTAACATATTAAAGCAGGAGTTCCATCTGGTGCTAACAGCTTGTGTCAAAGTCAACACCTCTCCTTCTTTATTCCCAGATGCTTCTTGGTCAGCTCTTAATAGATCCATAGCATTGACAGACTGCTTAAAATAAGTCACAATAATTTTTACGTGATCGCAGAGTGTTGCAAATGAATTATTTTCACTTAACATTCCATCAACGATTTTCATTACCAGAGCTTGCAGTGCGTATCATGCGAGGGCATACGATGTTGTTGATAGTGATTCAGCCGTCGGATGGGAATGTTAAGCTTGGCAACCCCTTTAGAATGTTTCACAAAAGTAGGCCTGAACATGCAGACACCTGCTTCCACCCTCTCCCTTCTTTCATCTCTCATCCACAACACTATACCGAGCCACACAGTGTCACTGTCATACACACTTAGGAGCACTGTTACACTGAGGAAGGAAACGTGGAATTTTTTTAACTGCTTAACGTCTCTTAATAGCGAGGTCTTTAAAGACGGGAAAGGATGGGGGGCAAGGAATGGCCTTTTGAAGGAAGCATCCCGGCATTTGCTGGAGTGATTTGGGAAACCATGGAAAACCCAAATCTTGATGCCCGGACGGGGATTCGACCCGCCCTCCTCCCGAATGCGAGGCCAGAAAGCTAACCATTACACCACCACGCTCGGTAAAACGGGAAACCACCCCAGTTAATCTTCCTAGGACTTTCCATGGAGGGATATACATCACCCATGGTAATCGCCTACAACCGGACGCGGGAGAGACTTTCGAAGAGGATCTTACTATCAGTAAAAACTATTGGTGTCACAGTGATTAAAAAACTAAAAACCGCTCTCACTACATCAATCGAGGACAGCAATCACCAGAAAGTATTCTTTAGTGGGGCTGTAATTCACGAGAAAGCTATATGTCTTTATGCATATTTTAAAGAGCATTACAATGAACTTTAGGATAGAAGATTTAAAGCAATCCAGAATTGGTTTATTAAGCTTAAAGTGCGATAATCACTCCATTAAATAAAAAAATTTCTGTATACTTGGAACGTATTCCCTATAATCCTATATAAACTAACATCCTGTATTCAAGGTTTCCGGATTCAAGGTTTCCGTATTCAAGATTTTCGTATTTGCTGCTAATTTACGGAACGTATTCCTTGCGATTAAGGAGTTTCGGCTGTAGACTAGATTGGATTGTAGACATTTAAATGAATTAACGGTAATTCATAATGACTTGTGGTTCATCAACCCATTAATTGTTATTCGTAAATAAAAAAATAAAACAGTTGAAAAGATAATATTTCAACTACAAAGATAAAATAACCACTTACATGCTAACATAAAAATGACGTTAACGTAAAGTTGTTAAATTTAACAGCTTGTTTTAACCTCTCAACCGCTGATGAAGCTGTTATATTTCGACAAATTCACTTTTTAAAACACTTTCAGAAGTTTGGATATGTACGTATATCTATCCTATATACATCTAACGATTAAATTGGATACTGCATTGCGTTCGTAAAAAAAATATCGAATTGGTGCTTAAAATCGATACACTAAATACAATATCGATGTATCGATATATCGAAAATAAAAATATCGGCGATAAATATCGATATTATTTAGAAAAAATATCGATATATCGATACATCGATATATTTTGCCCATCCCTAATGTCAAAAAATTGACAAGTGTTTATGCTGCAATTGTAGGCTCCTTAAGAGTTAATAATCTATCTAACATAGTGTTTGTGGAGTTCCTCCTGGTGGAAACTTATTTTTTCAACTTTAAGGTTAGTTTATCTGCATCTCATGTAATTTTGCAGTTCGATGGCTGCTTCGTATAAAAAATTGTACCGTTCATTTTACTTTGTCGACGATGCTCTTAATAGAACTGCCAACTGCAGACTGAACTGTAGAATTAAGGCCACGAGCAAAATATGTTATGTGCCTAAGGTTTAAAGAAGCAACTGCCGCTTTCATGTTTGCCGCATTGTGTTACCACAGCACACACTTACACATATCAATGAAATATCCCTTTTACCCATACGCTATGTTACCAGCCCTATGCATACCTAGGAAATCATTACACTCTGTAAGGGCTGATTTGAAATGTGTATGTCATGAGAGAAATGTGCAGTGATTGCACAAAACCTCAAGGTATTTAACTAGTTCGATGAGTCTGTCAGCCGACTTCAGGGACTTAGAACTCCAAATACCAAGGCTTCTACTATTATAGAGGTGGATAAATACATGGTGATTCAGGAGGAATGGTAAATATTGAAGGAGATGGTAATATGAACAATATTGAGTAAATAAGTTCATATAAACATGCGACTGTAATCCATTCGTTTTGGAGATACAGGTGCTGAAATATTGTGCATGAAATAAACCACAGAAAATGATCTAGAGCACACAAATAACTCATTGAAGTACTCTATTCATGCAAAAAACACATGCATACTTTACAAAAGTTTAAATCATATGTTAGATGTTGTTGTTGTTGTTATTTGGGTTTAAGGGCGCGTCGACGACGGGGTCATTAGCTCCCGTATGTTATAAAATCCCACCATCGACTTCAAAACATTTTGCAGTTCTTTTTGTAATAGTACGTGTAGGTCTTCTGAATACGTCTAGGTTTACTTTTATAAAGTCGATGGTGGGATTTTACAACATTTAATTTGAACTGTTGTAAAATATTCGTGTGTTTTTGCGTGAATAACGTACTTTTATATGTTATTTGTGTGCTCTTGACCATTTTCTGAGGTTTATTTAATGCATAACATTCCAACATTTGTATCTGCAAAAGGAATTGAAATCTGACAAATGTTTATATGAACTTTTTTACTCAATATTGTTCATACTACCACCTCCTTCAATATCTGCCATTCCTCCATAATCACCCTGCATTTATTCGACCCTCTTCTACAGAGAAAGGTGGACTCTTTTGAATGGTGGGATGAAAGAAAATTTCCAAATTTGTACAAATTGGTACTAAAAAGACTATGAACTCCACCAACATATGTTCCACCTGAAATTTTTTTTTTTTTTTTTTTTTTTTTTTTTTTTTTTTTTTTTTTTTTTTTTTTTAAAGCCGAAAAATTAAATACTAGAAAACAAAGTCGGCTCATATCAAAGAATTAACGCAAGGCTTTGACTTAAATCGATCACAGGTCCACAAGTTCAAACCACGATGGAATTATGGTTTGCCACACCACATGGCCTGGGAACAAGACTTGGGAATTGAAACAACCCATGTGTCACGAAAAGTCCAAGTCTTGAGAAGAATCGAAACCGAACGAGAGCCAAAAAGCCAGAGGTGAGCGGAGAGCGGGTGAGCCCAGTCGTAAACCCACAGTAGAATCAAAATCTGTACTGGTCAGTGAGTCATTTTCCATCAGCAACGGTTCAACCCTCACTTCCCTTCTCTTAAGTGAGCCGTGGCTGTTTAAAGAGAGTCGATTAAGAAGACGGTTCATTTAGGGGATCCTACTCATTGAATCGATTCTCAATTCTACAGTTAGATATTGACAGTATAGCTTTAGCTAAGTCTTATTCTACGTCAGTTTTAATAACTGACGTTGTTTTTAATTAACTGACTCAGAAGAAACACGTTGCATAAAGAGTTTTGCTTTTGTGGCGTATAAGCGAAATTTTAAATGAATATGTAAAAGTAATGAAGGAAAAAAGAGGAGCGTTTGAAAGGCAGAATACGTATGTCGATATTTACATACAGGATAAAACTATTTAAAATGTAAATTAAATTGTGTTCTTAGAATTTTAGTAAGACGTTGCTGGAGTACTTGGAATTATGTATCACCGTTCACTCTTCTCTAGTCATACAGTGCGACATCCAAGACTGTTGCAGATGAGAAACAGTAGCACCAAGTACACATGGAAACATCGTTCCGCAACACTGTCTGCGATTTTCACTCTATATAAACGATTAAACCCTACACAACTTCCTACTGCTAACATTTGCCAGATGAACCCGGATTTGGAGATGAATGGTTGGTACCAAGTTAAGTTGATCATCAGCTAGACTAAAAAAAATCAAAAAAAATCACTAAAACACAATGCCAGTGATTGTAGAAAACAGCGGGGAGAGAGCAGCTGATGTTGCTCCAAGGACGGTACCTTATCAGCCTCACCAGGAAATTAGTCGTCGCTGTTTTGAGAACACAGGGAAAGTTGTGCTTGCATCACTCATTACAACTACAGTCATAGAGGTCAACCAGTCTTGAATGAGTAAAGTGTCCGCCTGCAATGTTAAGCGAATCCTATAGTTATTTAAATCATTTTTTGTATTTGTTTATGTTTTCTTATTTCAGTAGTAATTTCGAGTTTTCGTAATAGTGTCTTTAATAAAATACTCCAGCTTTTCTTTTAATTGGTTTGTTTCGTGAGGCGTTTTCTTGGTCTAACATCGTTAACATTGCATCGCTTTAAAAGCATGATACAGCTTATACACTCTAGCCGAATAGATGTTAATTGACGAAGTAGCTATGCGAGTGGTGAGTACGTATTTGACCTGAGCCCATCGTGTTTAGCGTTTAATGTATTAGTTTACTAAAGAAATAGCGGAAGTGGAAACTTGTGGTGTTACAACTCAGCTGCAATTCCAAAGTAGTTTAGACGACAGGATTAAGTAATCGTTCTACTAGAAAATATATCCAATCGAGCAACGCCCTACATTAACAATTTCGAAAACGATTTTTTTTTCTCAGCGTGTTTTACTAAAACATCATTTGCACTCTAACTTGCTGTACAAAGGCTAAGACCCAGTTGTATTTAATTACATTTCCTGTAAATGACATTTTGTTTATAATAAAGAAACAAAGTAATATGTTGGGTTCGTGAAGGATTATTTCATGAATATGTGAAATTTCGATCTTTATTATTTATAAATTAAATAAACTATGTAAAAATGCTAAGAGTATTGCGATCTCTTTATAATCAATTGAAGAACAAGTAATTTTCGGCCAGACATTGTAGTTAATGTGTAATTTTAAAAGTGTAAGAAGGTGTCAATGTGATGATAGATATTATCGCAGTAACAAGTCAGTAACTGATAAGATGAAGGATCTGGAATGGGGGTTATTTGAAGATTGGAGGAGTGTGAAGGGCATTCTAGGAGTGTGCAAGACGTATGTTGGTGATGAATCTTGGAAAGATATTTGTCGAAAAATTAAGAGCAGTGCATGGAAAGGAAATGATGACTAGGAGCAAAAGCTGACACTCGATCTAATACACCAGGAAATGTGGGTAAGGTTGTCAGTAATTGGAATAAATTACCAAGGAAATTGATGAATAATTTACCAAAAACGGAGAAGGAATTCGTAAACGCCAAAAGTAGATGCATGGTTGAATTGACATTATAGTACGTAAGACATTAATAACAAGAAAGGGATAAACAGATGGCTTGGGAAATTGACACTTGAACGTGTGATCCATCGCAATTAAACTCAAATTAATTCAAAGGTAAATTTTCTGTAATAGTATTTAAAAATGTTTTTGTGTCCGATGAATTATTTTTAAACTGGTTTTGATTTTTTTTTTGTAGTGATCGCTACTGTTTACGTCATTTTCAGTGCTTGATAAACGTATGTCGGCGCATGTTAATGCGAACATAACTTTCGAAGCTGAATATATAGAATTGCGATAATTGCAACTGAATGGTCTTGCCCTGAATAACACTAACCGGTGTCTATGTGTCTTACTAAATAATGTGCCTTGGATACCCTGGAGAAGTTTGATGTATCTTTCTGGTGAAATTGAAGATTAGTCATTTAAAAAGCTACATGTCACGTTTTCTGAGAAGTACTCAAGTGCGGATTTTTTTTTTGGTTTTACACCTCGTGGACGTTAAGGTTATTAAAGGCGGAAAAGGAGGAGAGAAAGGGAAGGAATTCAGAAATGGCATTTTTTAAGGAAGCATACCGGCATTCGCCTGGAAGTGATTTCGGAAAACCACGGGAAACCCAAATTTGAATGGTTCAACCCACGTTCTCCTGAATGTGAGGATCGTAACCACTCACACACCACGATCAGTCTTTGTTTCTTAGATTTTCGACGCCGCATGAAGAAAAGAAATCCTCATTTTAGTCCTGGGACCCCATAAACAAATCAGTCAACTAGTTTTTACTTGAATCGCACCAAATAAAACAGAATTTACTTCTCGCAGTTGAAATGTGTGATAAAAAACTATACAAAGAAATCTAATACTAGAAAATACTGTGTATCGCTGAAAATAGTTCCGATGATTGGTGAGCCCATGGTTTGAATAATGGTGCGAGAGTTCATTAAATGATGTGGTAGTTGAAGTTTTATTTATGATGTTGCACCCATTATATTCTCATGAATTTATATTATTACTTGCGACCGTGCATAAGCTCAGCACCGACACAGAATGAGAATTTTCTTTGGCTGATTGAAGTGAATTGTTAACTATTAACACAAAGTCATAACACGCATTTGTTTGGTTGTTGTTAAATTTACTTCTATCGTTGTTTATTACGGAAATCTTACTATTCCCAGAATATTCAGGGCATTAAAAGCAACATCATAAAGCTAACGAAATTAAAAGGTAAAAACGAAAACTTGTTCGATTCAAAAGCTCTTTGCGGGAATATACAAAATTTGCATTACTCTCATTGTTATTAATACAGTTAATACTTCGAAGACTCTGTTACATAGGTATCAGGAAGCGGCACAACGTATCAGAATAGCTGAAACGGTTGTGACACAGAAGATGCATATCAGCTGATGACTTTCAGTTAATGCAGTAAAAATATCTTCTGTTATATACTACGAGGGATAAAACAGAAGCGCGTACTCATTATTTAACACGTAATATTCTTCGCAAATCCTGAATTACTAGCAGGAGCTTTATTGTGAAACCGGTCGATCTTGATCAAAATTTCCGTTTAACTGCAATATTAAAAAACCAGCAGAGTACCTGTTAGTCTGAAGTTGTATTAGCCCGCTAATTCACCTTTTAGAAGCATCGTGAATACATTTAACGATGAGATCTGAGACGAAGGGGAGAGGCACTAGCGGGTAATTAGCATATTCATAAGTTTTACAAGTGTCATCGTGCAGCTACTTCCCCTGGAAGAAACCCGCAGCCCGGGGAGTTGGCGGAAAGGAGGAAAAGTTGTCGGCTAGCTATCTGGGCACAGCCGATGGCTCTCGCGGGTACAATCGCTGCCGCCACTTGCCAAATCTCGATGCAGATTCCGGCCCCCGCGTCGCCCGGCAAACATTTATTTTCCTTACAGTAAAAAGGACGGCAAAGTAGACAAACAGCCTCAGACCGCGGTCCCACAAGTAATAATGTTGCGACGGGAGGCGGATTCTTGGGAAAGTGTTTGGACTGCGTTTTGTGCGGAAGCCAGCGGTGGCGAGAGGAAGAGGTAAGGAAGAAAAAGAAAGGCGGGAGAAGAAGAAAAAATATGATATGGCGGGGTTCGGACAGTTTGTCCGTGCGAATTTCCTCCAATGGAGGAACAGAAATGTTGTTGTTAAAGTTTTTGACGCAGATGCGGTGTCTGCTGTTTGAAACTGCAGAGACAACCGCGCTCGTTAAGAATGGAAATGTGACCGCTTCCGCGAAACCGAAGACACCTAACGTATTCCAGCAGAACTTCGTGGAGTATAGTTCAAACAGCAGCGGCGGTGCGGCATAACTATTTATGAGCATGTCAGCGTCGTTTGTTATACAACTCGCGAAAGATTTGGCAACAGAAAAGACACGTAACGAGTATTTCGTTAGTACACATTAGAAGGCGGTTGCGGTGGCCTGGTTTGCGGCTATTGTAGCAGTCCTAATTCAGAGAGCAAACTATCAGGCGCGTATAGAATAACAGTAGCGTTCTGAAGAGCTTGGTTCGGTCCCCGGTTTCCGAAATCACTTCTGCCGAATGTTGCGATGATTCCTTCGATAATGGCTGTCTTAAAGTTACTTCGTGTTCCGTGTTGGCAGTCAAAATGACAGCAGACAAGTATAAAAGTCATAATAATGATAACAATCTAATAATTATTTTTTTGAATAGTCCTTAAAGATTTCCATATGCTCACTGAAGATGCTTCTAATTCGAAACCTTACTCATCCATATGAAGTCATAATGAAACATTCAACTGGGATACAATAATTCAAAAATACTGTTGATGAACTGGAAAATCATTTTAATGGATTGGTAATTTAAATTTTAAAATGAAATTTAATATGGAAGGTAAAATTTAAATAGTTTACACTACTGCTTGTAGTTTACACTAGTGCTTGTAGTAGATGGTCGTTTAGGTAAGGTTGATAACTTTATAGTTCTCTTTATCATTTAAAAAACTTCATTACGTTACATATTTATTGCTTGCTCGTTAAGGAGTATGGACACAGGCGTATTTTAATATTAATACAAGAAGTCTCAAATAAAATACAAAGCAAACCACTAAGAAATTATTAGATGCTAATAAAATAAATTCAACATTATTAGATTTTAGAATGGATGACAAACATTTCACATTTGATGTTTTTAATTTCCCTTTAAAACAATCGGGAATGATCGAAAGCAATACTAAAATGTATTAAATTTGAATGAATTTGTCGGGCGCCAGGGTATTTTACATTACTCACTAAATGTGGTGATTTATAGATCAGCAAGTTTGCCCATCCTTCAAATGTACAATTTTTAAAAATATCCCGCAGCTTTGAAAAAACACTAACGCTTTTTCTCGGAGGCGAGAAAACTTAACCGTTCAAAAGCTCTTTTTATAGGGCCATTACAGGGCTTATCTCAATGATATATAGTATTATAATGTTTAGTCCGTTATGTATTTACCTTAATACCGTAGACTGCTACGTCGGCAGCGAAAATGTGTATAATAAACAATTGACCTGAGGACTTCTGCCTACTGCAGAAACCAAGTGTGTTTACCTCCTAGGAAAGCAAAGTATGCAGAGTACTGGCTCACTATAGCCTATGCACACTGTCAGGTCTAATGAAGAGTAACTCCAAAGCCCGCTACTCTCCTTATTGGAGGACTAGTCGGGAGACCATGCTTGCCCACACGATACTGGGTACTGAGTCCCTTCCAGAATCGTTGAACTGTGGCTCGCCTTTCCTACTATGTATTTCCAACATGAGGCACGAAATACGCGGAAATTATTATCACGCAGAGATTTATACGTCGGTGATTGGTGCTGCTATGATACCTCGTCCTGTAAGAGCTACTTTATTGGCTAGAGTCATTTTCCGTGCCTCGGGAGAAATCTCAAGACTCCGCAAACCTTTGTGACTAGCGTCTACAAAATACTGGGGTAGCAAAATGTCAGTGGCCGTTCGTTCACCTTTCCTGGAGATTTCAAAGATCTGTTGGTTGCAGGGTTCGACAGCACCGTTATGCACACACAAGGGCGACTGCTTATTGTATGTGTCTCGCTCAGCCGCAGCAGCTAGCAAACGCTTCATACCACTGATTGTATTAATATTATTTATAAAAAAATTGTTTGGGATGACCAATTTTAGTCATTCCGTTACATCAATTACATTGAAAAAATGATTTATTATTCCAAAAGGATTCTGAATACGACGATTATACGTTTTTCTGTCGTAATAAGAAAAGCTGTAGTATTTTAGATAAAATACTGTTCCATCCTTTATCATACCAAGGATAGTAATATTAAGACTTAATAACGTGTAAAGTTTAATGGAAAATGTATGAAAATCTTACCCGTTATCACAACCGAATATTGGTGCAACCTTCGCAAAATATTTCACATCACATTTGCACAGATATTCCTCTACCGGCTTCTGCCTTATACAGTTTTTTTAGTATTATTTATGGTCACCATGAGTCGCACAAAAAAGATGCCAATTTTTTTTTGTTGTATTTCAGATTTCCATTTCATACACCAAAGTCGACCTTTAATCGTTTTTTTACCACATCATCACTTTTATTTGATGTGATTATAAAATGATCTAGAATGTAAAATACTTTTAAAAAAATTTCATATTATTTTAATGAAATCAGCTCAAACAACTGATTAATATGAATTTAAGGTACAGTTGGATTCAAACGTATTAAATCAGCCTTCGTAGAAGTTGTTAGTGTTAGCGGAGTATGTACTTAGAAAGTAAATTTGGCTGAAGTGTTATCGTTTCAACTCGTAACTAAAACTGGTATTATTATTTATCGAGAGTTATAACGATACAATTTTTTTACTTCATTACTCGAAGCGAAACAGTAGCGTATTTGTTCCTTTTACAAGAGACAGAAATGCTAATGAGAGCTACCATGACTATGAAATAATTTATATCAACAATTTTCATGTGTTGGAAAAACGTTATAAGTAATGTATAATTCATAGAAATGTGTCAGTGGTATGGAACAAACCGCTTTTACGAGATGGTTATTTGCGTTGTTGGCAAATGTATTAAACTACATCCATTACAAAACAATTACTATGTTGTTTAACAGTTCTATTCCGAACATTTTACTCGAATATCCGCTATGAGACAATAGCATAATGAGATGGGACTGGTTAAAACATTTTTGTTTTCTGCTGGTGGCTGATCGAATCGAAAATAGCACGCCTCACGTGGTGTACTGTTGATGAAACACTCTGTTGATACTGCGTAAATAATGTTGTCATTTCATTAGCAAGTAATTACTTAATTATTCATGCCACTTTATAATAATGAAATGATAACAGTTACCTTATGGAGACACTCCCTTTAAACTGCGAAACAATTTCTGAAAATTCGATAACTGGAACCGAACGCCAATTTTCTGCGTTCTATATTTTACGAGAAGTGTATCACACGTAAAATCTATAACATTGTGATAAAAATTCCGTGGCACTAAGACTTCAATTTCACGTGCCATCAGAAGGCTTTGTTTCAAGCACTGAATTTGGATAAGTCATATTTTTCTTAGATGTTTTTGTTTTACAAAATGTATGAGTGTGATTTCCAAAAAGAGAAAAAAATTATGTTAGAATATAATACAGCACTATTGGAAATCAAATTAACTACTTAAATTAGTAAAGATTAAACTAGTGTGAAATGTCTATTTAGTAGATGAAATATACGCAATTATGTGAATAGTTACTGAGAAGGAAGGTGAAAAATTGCAGAAGCTGTTTCTATATTTCTTCTCCAATTAATTATGTGAGCTAATTGATAAGTCCTTTCATTAAAGTTTTATCAACTAGTCTATTTGATTTACTGAATGCGACGCGCGAAAATGGAACAGGAATGCACCGACATTAAATAATTGTTTTGGTTTCTGCTAAGGGAATTAATATGGTGTTTGCTACTTATATTAATTGTGGTTCTATGTACTCTTATACGGTGATTAATACATAAAAAGCATCTTACCGGTTGCTTACTAATGTCTTTCATCTTCTGTGCAACAAAATTTAATGCAACGAAACAGAAATTTTGCAGTGGAGAAAAAACCCTTTTTTAGGCTATAGGATTTGATTATTTTGTATGTATGGCAAAGAGCGTTAATACAATGAAAGAGAAATCTTCAATAGATCACACAGTATTGAGGAATCGTAAATATACCACTTCATAATAGGTGTGGATCGAGTTTAATATCTATAAGTTGTAATAAAGTTGTGTAAGCGTTGTGTCTGTACATTAAATGTATTTAAAAAAGAGCAATTACAATGTAAACTAATGATGATAGAGATGTTAAAACAGTAAAATTTAGGATTTTTGTCGGCTTGTCTTTTCTCACAGCACGCTGAAACTAACGGACAGGTTTTATCTAAAGTATACGTTACAAATTAGACGTATATATATATATATATATATATATATATAAAAGGTATCCGTGTTAATTGTTCCACACGGGACGGATCATTGAGAAGGCGGGGAAATATCAGAAGTAAGTTGTGTGTACCCTTTGCAACGGATATGGAGATAGCACAATTATTTCGACGCGCAGGTTCTTTTGATCAGCAAAGGCTTTCTTTTTCGGTACTCATTGGATAGTAGGCTCAGTTACACGCGGGGCACTCAGCTTCGAAGTAAAATGTAGTGATTCATGAGTAACTGAATGTTGACTGTTCAGTCCTCAGGTATTGGCTCCACCGTTTGGGAAAAGCGGCCAACTAAACACGTTAAACGATTAGTTGCAGTTGAATATTTAAGCTTCGTAGCTGAGACATTGTGAAAGTGATTGTCGCTCGTAACGGGCGTTGTTGGTTCGAGAACCGATGGTGGAAGAAATTTTGATCATTCTGGATTACTTCAGCGTGACACGAAATGACTTGGTGAATGATTCCTAACCACCAGACTGTGCACCAATTCATTTTCTTTGACATTCTTTCAGCAACCATGATTTTTATATGTTTATACCACGGGGGCATTGAGCTTTCAGTTCTATTCTGTACAAGTTCCTCTTTCACTTCTTTACATCCTTATTTCGCATCTTTTTCAGTTCGTTGCACCAATCTTACTCCTCCGAAATTCCATCTCTGTGCCCTTTAATCCTGCCAATGTACCTTTTGTTACTTAAAAGTCCTCCGCAGGAAGAAAAAACCTCTCTACAGTGCTAATGGAGTGAGGTCATCCCAACTGTTGATGGTGATTCGTCCATCAGTTAAGGAAGTTAATGTTGGTTGGCTCATAAGTATCTCTCCCTTCTTCATCTGCTATCAAGATCACAAATAAGATACTGCAGTTTACACATACACCGTCACAGTCATCGACATATACAGTACCACGAATATTTTTCATTGAGGAAGGCAGTGAGAAACCACCTCATTACATCTTCCCTGGAAGTTCAACCCTCATATGCCCGGATACCTGTTATGTTAATCACTTTGGCTTTATATAATGAAGCCCTCTGAGGTACTATACTGCGAGCCAATATAATGAATTCATGCACTGTTAAAAAATACTTAAAGGAATGTGATCACCCAGGATCATTATACTGAATATGGCAAAGCGGCGTTTCTGAAACGTGGAGTATCTTCTCTAAGAAGACCTCTTGTTCAATTAATTCCATCTCCAAACACAAAATCTATGAGAATGTACCCTAAAAGCGTTATGATTTAACTACTATTTTATTCTTATTATTACTTGCTGTTATAGACTCTGCTTATGAGTAAGGGAAAAATTACACCCTGTCGACGAACGGATAGCTATCAATTACCCCCCATTATAGGGCTTTGATTCATTATACAAAGAGTATAATACAAAGAGTAGTGTCAATACCTGTGTGCGGCGCCATCTTGGATTTTCTCCCTCCCCCTCCCCCCCCCCCGCCGCGCACGTGCCGCCAGACCCCCCACGTCGCGCAGGTGTTCGCCAGTCGCGCAGGCGGAAGCCATTAGTCATGTCAACACCTGTCAACAAGGCCATTAATTATCGCTCCCCTTGCAGCCGGCCGCCGCGCACAGCTGCGCCACACCCGGAAGCCATTAATTATCGCTCCCCTTGCAGCCGGCCGCCGCGCACAGCTGCGCCACACCCGGAAGCCATTAATTATCGCTCCCCTTGCAGCCGGCCGCCGCGCGCAGCTGCGCCACATTTATCATCGGGGGACGCACTGCGTTCTCGCGCCAAGGCTCCAGACTCGTGTATAAATAGGGCAGAGACCCCCCTTCTGCCATCCAGTCTTTTCTGAGTCGTCGAGCTGAGCACTTCGATCATCACAATGTCTTCTGAGGATCTTAGCTTATTCGCCGATATTGGTAAGTAAATGATTGTTATTTAACTTGTTTTTCTGGCTGTTTTAAATTCTTTCACATATACTGATGAGGTTTTTTCTGCTTCAGACTTTGATGAAATTCTCGCTGAGGATGATTTCGGTAATGATAATATTTTTTTTAAAGTAACTAGATTTATGAAAAATGTATAGTGCTGAAGCAGTAGTCTATATTATTAATTTATTTGTTCGCAGGTGATTTGGATATTTCTTGCAGTGACCTTTTTTATTTCAGTACGTATTTATCTATAGATTATTTTTTTCCCATGTCTTTATAACTATTGCTAATACATTTTTTTTTCTTTTTTCAGATGAACCATCATGCCCAGAGAAGCGTAAGGGCAATTCTTCTCAGGAATTAAGTAGCCCAAAAAGAGCTTGTGATTGCTCACAATGGAGCATGCTCCCAAATATTGACGTGGATGTGCCGCAGAGCATGTCACCACCACATAGCATGCCGCCAACTCCGCCACCACAATGGGTTCTTCCGCAACCACCAGCACACTGGAATATCGGTAAGTCCAGTACATCAGTAATTTACCTATATTATTTTATGCTTACAAAATTATGTTTTTCATGATACTAAAATATTTTTCTTCTTTTTTATGTTTCAGAGGGACGCCCGGCCAACGAGGCAGTTCCACCACCAATATGGCGACCATGGGAGACGTCGGAACCTAGCCGACCGCCCGCCACAGCAGCAGCCGGGTCCCCCAGCAGCCCATCGCCGGGACCCAGCCGACCATCGCCCGGGTCCAGCCGCCACTTCAACAACCCATCGCCGGGACCCAGCCGACAGTACGCCGATCCTTCGCCCGGCTCCAGCCGGCAGTATGCCGACCCATCGCACGGCTCCAGCCGGCAGTACGCCGATCCTTCGCCCGGCTCCAGCCGCCCATCGCCCGGCTCCAGCCGCCAGTACGCCGACCCATCGCCCGGCTCCAGACGGCAGTACGCCGGTCCATCTCCCGGCTCCAGCTGGCAGTATGCCAGCCCATCGCCGGGGCCCAGCCGGCAGTATGCCAGTCCATCGCCGGGGCCAAGTCGGCAGTATGCCGGTGCAGGGGCAGCCTTATGCAGTCATGATCAGGCAGCAACGATAGGTGAGTCAGCAGTATCGCGCTTAGTCCTAGAAGACAGGCTTAGTGCATTTAAAAATAGAATTTATTCCGGTCAATTTCAAATTCTCAAAATTTTATTGATCCAATGAATTTCATTGATGCTTGCTTTAAACTTGTTGCCGGTAAAGTTCGCGAAATTGTGGATAATCGGTCCTCCCCATCTGTAAAGGTGCAGGTTGGACTGATTAACACATATAAAATACAGAAGGAAATGATTTTGGAAACCGCCCGTATGTGCTTTTTAACTAAAATGCGTGAAGTCACAACAAGCACTTGCCTGTCGGATTGGTATGAAAAATATGTGAAGTCGGAGCTCAGAGTAAAATTGTGTGAGTTTCAAGAAAGAACAAGTGGCAAAACTCTCGATAGAATAGAATCCCTCGACATTAGTATTTCTCATTTTCAACCTTTCTATCGTGGGTCTTCCTATGTTGCTCTGCCACTTGATATCCGTAGAAAGAGGGCCGTCATCAATGTTGAAAACAAGAATGACGAGTACTGCTTTCTATGGACACTTCTTGCAGCTCAAGTAAAGGCGCCGAAAACACATGCGTACCTAGTCAGTAATTATATGGAAGCCTTCGCCAACCACCGTTTCGATTTTTCAGGTATTGAGTTTCCGGTAAAACTCTCCGACATTTTTAAATTTGAGAGGCAAAATCCAGACTATTCTGTAAATGTTTTCGGTCTGGATGAAGTTAAAGGTAAACATGTAGTTTCCGGGGCCCTCCATCACACTGCAGACAAACGCGGAAACCATATAAACATGTTGATGATTACCGACGGCAGTGGGAAAAAATTCTATTACTGTTGGATTCACAACTTGTCGGCGTTAGTCAAATCGTCATTAACTAAAGAAAAACGTGCTATATTTATTTGTGACAGATGTCTGCAACATTTTGGGCGCAAAGATCTCCTGGACCGCCACGAGATCGACTGTGCAAGGGTTGATCCTGTAAGAGTGGATTTACCCGGCGACGACGATAAAACTTTAAAGTTTAAGGATTTTGTGCACCAAGAGCGTGTACCCGTCGTCGTTTACGCGGACTTTGAAAGTTTATTGCTACCTTATGATTCTTGC
>CM061919.1:135091665-135144141 GCA_031002005.1 Vandiemenella viatica
TCCGTTAGAAATTACGGACTTACAAGCTAATACAAGAATATTATACAAGTGAATGATAAAACTGTAAGTTAAATCTCGTCCCTCTGTATTACTTTAAGTGCTACTTTCAGTGACGGCGACACACGTTGCAAATCTTATTTTAATGCCCCATATATCAGCTTCAGTAATGTGTTTCCGCGCAGCTGACATTCAGCAGTCGATATTTCCGTTCAGCTACGTTCTGTGTCTGTGTGTTGCGCAGCACAGACGTGCACCGCGGGACGGACCGGCAGCTGCGGGAACCTCCACGCGCGGCTGGTTGCAGCCAGCCGTAATTAGCAGGCGCACGGCTCCGCGGAGCGTAAACAGCGTGCACGGGGGGCGAGAGGACAGCCAGGCGAGACAAGGCCTCGGGTCACGCACATCTCACTTCGGAGCGACCGCTTAGCACTAATACCGACCCCGACTGCCACCTGCGCCGGCTCGGGAGCTGTGGTTACAGTACTCTCAACCACTGGAGAACTGCAGTAGTCCAAGAACGGTATTGCATTACATACTACCCATATAATAGAAGTGATTTTTTATACTACCCTTTTTTTTTTTTGCTGTCGTCAGTCTTTAGACTGGTTTGATGAAATCCTCCATCCCTTCCTATCCTGTGCTAACCTTTTCGTTTCTACATACCCCTTACAACCCACGTCCTCAATTATCTGCTTCATATATTCTAATCTCTGTTTTCCTCTACAGTTCTTACCTTCGACTGTTCCGTCCACTAACAAATTAACCAATCCAGCATGTCTCAATATATGACCTACCAGCCTGTCTCTTCTTCCTGTAAGCTTCTTCCATAAACTTCTTTTCTCACCCATCATTTCCAAAACTCGTTCATTTCTTACTTTGTCTGTCCACTTAATTTTCAGCATTCTTCTGAAGCACCACATTTCAAATGCTTCAAGTTTCTTTCTTTCCGGTATTCCTAAAGTCCATGTTTCGCTACCGTAAAGTGCTGTGCTCCACACATAGAGTTTTAAAATGTTCTTTCTAATTCCTAGATCAATATTTGAAACTAAAAGGTTTCTCTTTTTCATGAAGGCTCTTTTAGCTAGTGCTATTCTGCTTTTAACATCCTTCCTGCTTTGGCCATCGGTTGTAATTTTGCTTCCCAAGTAACAGAACTCACTTACTTCTCCTATAGCATCCGATCCTATTTTTATATTTAATCTGCTACTATTGCTATCATTTTTGCTACATTTCATCACTTTTGTCTTACTTTGATTTATATTCAGTCCAAAATCTTCCTTCAGTATTTTGTTCATGCCATTCAATAACTTCTCAATATCATCAGCCCTCTCTGCTAACAAGACAATGTCATCAGCAAATCGTAGCATACTGATTTTTTCTCCCTGAAAACTTATGCCGCATGGAAATTTTTCTTTGACTTTCTTCATTGCTTCTTCTACATACAAGTTGAATATTAACGGGGATAGACTACAACCTTGTCTCACACCCTTTTTAACCGATGCATGTCTCTCGTGATTCTCTACTTTTATACTACTATATACTACTGATATACTACTATATCAGTTATTTTCTGCGTATTTGTTCTTTACCATTCTTTAATGTATACTCCATTTGCCATTATCTTGTACTAGTCTCGTACATGCACGAAACTGGTTAACCAATTGAGTATTTACTTAATTTTTTTATGAAGTGAAAACTTCTATATGCTGGCTGTAGGTAAATATAACACATAGTTTTTATCAGATTTTAATGGAACTTTGCATACGTATACTTAAAAATAAATACAAAAATTATGTTTAAGTTGGATTTACAAAAACCTAAAGCCTCTCCTCCTTTCCCTCCTCACCTTAATTTCTGTGAACGTTGTTCATACAAACCCACAGCATTACCAAAGCTTCAAATGACCATTCACGATCATGAATTTCTAGCATATACTTGTTTCTATCTATGAAAAAAAAAAGGTGAAGATTCTTTCAGAACAGCTGAAAACTGTATCAATGAATTACAATTTAACTTAGTTGGTAGTTCAGAACTTAGTAACAAAGTTAAATTTTTTAATTGAATTTACTGATTCATAGATTGATCTCGAGTAATTTACACATTCAGGGGTTCAGTAAACCATAAACTCTCACAAACGTTCTCTCTGAAGGACATAAACTGGTGTCCAACATTTGGTAGCACATCTAGAATGATGAAAGCATTATTTTGATTCACAGGCTTCAATTGAGCTTACTTTGGGCTCGTGTTGTGAATTAAAATCGTTTTACACGTTTACTGCATGATTGATATATACTTACATTATAGGTTCCTACCTGGAAGGTGCGTCTCTCTCCCCCTAGGTGGTCGCGAAGACATGTAAGAGAAGAGGGGTGCAGGGTATCTTCGCCAACTTTGTGGACAATACCCTAGTTCTACGCTGTCGGAAGTACTATGTCTCCTTTACCGCCTCTTAGAACTGAAAGCCTTTCTTCTAACATCACACCGAGCGTGGTGGGTGAGCCGTTAACGCTCAGGCCTCGCATTCGGGAGGACAGCGCTTCGAATCCTCGTCCGCGCATCCAGATTTGGGGTTTCCGTGGTTTCCCCAAATCACTCTAGGCAAATGCCTGGATGCTTACTTGAAAATGCCATGATCGAATTCCTTTCCGTCCCTTGTCCTCAGTCCCATACCGCCTCTAATGATCTCGACACCGACGAGGCGTAAAGCCATAAGTAAAAAAAAAAAACAGGTTACCATCACATACTTAGCAAGTTTCGTCTGAGATGTCATAGTTAGTATTGAGATGTAAGCATTTACCTTTAATAATAAAATTTTGGCGGGAAAGGGGTATAGAAACGTTTCTTTTAACGGAAGGGGGGCGTGGTAGAAAAAATCTACATTCATAATAACATTAGTATTGACTATAATTCACCTAACAGCTGGATGTTGTGGTACACACTTAATTAAATTAATTTAATTTAACTGCATTGGAGTTCAAGCTTCGGTGACAGTTTCCTTCTTCACCCATTTTGTCCATTTCTTGTACCCGCCTATATTTACCCTCTACAAATTTAAATTTTAATTTTTTTCTGTGTTTCGGGTAAATTATTAATCATTTTCTTTGGTAAGACTACTAAAGAAAATTTTTCCAACACTTATGCCTTAAAATCCAGTGCCAACTGGTGGACATATCCATCTTTTCCGTCCCATTGCAATTCCTCCAACTCTTGTATCCGATTATCAAAATTCAGATACCATACAACACCACAGTATACAAGCAATTGCTTTTATCGACTAGCTTCAAATTTATTGTCATGGGTTCGAATCTGGTCCATCGAGGAATGTTCACGGTTTGTACGTTGTTCATACGAGTTCAATAGGACGCTCTGTGGTTAGGATTCCACATTAAACTTTAGGTATAGGCGCGACAGATGAGAAATGTACAGAAAACGAAAATCCTATCATCACCCTGAAAGGAAAGATCACATGGATTTACTTTGATGGTAAACTATCTTAGAAGAAGTATAAGTAATGGGTACAGATTAAAGGCAGCGACTTAACATTACAACTGCAGTAAATTATACATGACCTGCAGAAATAAGTTTGTCTCTGCACGTCAGCGGATGCCTAATGGCTCAGCAGCTGAGGGATGGTCTTGACTAGTAAGTAGGTGAAAAACGATACCATAAAAGTGCAGCAAATCATATAAAATAAATAATAGTTTTGGTTGTTAATACTGATAAACATTTGGCGAAATTAATAACATCGAATGATTCCATGCCTAAACAAATAAAAATTATATGGATATATTATGTTTCCGTTTGATATGTCTAACTACTAAGAGAAAAATATAACCCGTCAGTGTGGCTTAGCGTTCTAAAGCGCCGCACACTGGATTTGCGGGGAAGGATCGAGTCCTGATATCCACATACCGGCCACCCAGATTGCGGTTTGTAGGCCGTTTTCTGCACTCATCAAGTCGAATGGGGAGGCGGTCACCAATCTCCGCCTCATAAAATACAAATCACACGAACAAAAATACTCTTATCACATTTAAAACATAGTTGCGCATTTCACAGACAGATGGCAACACAACTTTCTTTACAGCGAGACGTCAGGCTCAGCCGGTCAAATCACCAGACGCCACTTTTTTGTTGTTATAATGAACCCATTAATTGAGGGATAAGTGCAAGATGATGAAAAACGAACCGTCTAAACACACGTATTAATCAATAAAGCAAAATCTGCAGTGAATAGATCTCTGTCGGAATTCGAAACCGATGCCCGCTTGTAACAGCCCTCATACCTGAATTTTGGAATAGTATTGTACTATATGAAGTATTTGTAGTGAGCTAAAGTTTGCTTGAATATGATCCGGTATGTTTTTTTTGTAATTTCTTGTAAATCAGTGTATATAGACTTTGTTTTAGGTAAGAAAATTATTTAAAGTCCATTTAATATGTTTAAGAACCGAATGGTGCAAGAGAATTTCTTAAATGTTTGTAATTCCATGTATTAATGTAAGTTACGATGTCTACAGGACAATTTTCTACAGTTTGAAAGGATTTCTGTAAATAATTTTGTATTTAAGTATCTCTAATTACCATTTCTGATAATTTTGTAATGTTGTTAAGTAATTTTGTACTAATTCTGATTGTTTTTAATATGTTTGATTGTTTGAGTGATTGTTAATGATCGAGAAATATCGGGCAGACGCCTTTGAAGAATTCTCGTAATTTCGATAGAGACTATATAAACAGGTCGGCTGGACAGAGCAGTTAGTTGAGTATTCAGACATCATTCAGTGTTACAGAGAGTTTCATTCATCCAGTTAGTTTTCACAGAGATTATCTTTGCGACTGTTCAGAAGTGCATCTCTGTATTGTATCTATGCATGTGAATATCGCTGACTTCGTTTTGATCAAATAAACAAACATCAACATAACCTTTTTGGTGAACTTTTTAATTAATCAATATAATAATAAGGCCCCCCGAGGAACGTAATACGCTGTTTACAACGCTGAAGAGTTATGATATTTTTGAGAGTGTTAATCATGAGTCAGTAACAAGTACCGCAATGTGCTTTAAGTGTGTTTGTCATCCAAACCAGACCATTTATTTCAATATTATAAATTACTTTTATACGTTTTTCATTCGGATTTATAATAACTTGATTACAATCGTGCTTCTCTTCAATGTGAAGTTAATGTGTACTCAGCACTTACGTTTTTAACGTTATCAAAGTTACCACAAAATTTTGTTATGAGATTGGCTGACCATTTTCGTACGTAGCCAAGAAAAATAGTAATTTACTTAAATAAAGCTTTATAAGATAATAAAACCATGTGTAAATGTTAAACTGTTTTAAATTTCCGAGCAAACAGTACATCACGTGACCCCGTCGCGCGTGACGTAAAGCAACTTGACCTCCCATTCGTTGTTCCAACAATTTTAAGCGATTTTAAACGTTTCGTGAAATTATAGTCGTAATGGAACGAAATACTTATCGTTGGTGCGTAGTACCTAAATGTACCAATAATTCTATATCTTCTCCGAACAAATTATTTATTGATGTACCACGAAAAGCAGAAATGCGAATCAACTGGTTACAATCTATACAGACGTCAATACGACTGAATTTCAATGCATAAGATTTCGAACGAGTTTTGCGTTCCGTTCACCTTGAACTTGATAGTACATATACCTGAATCACTACGAAGTTGTGCATATCCTATGGCAACGTCACCGTAGGATGGTCTCGCCGATGTAAAAATACGTGAAACCAAAGAAAATAAAACACACGACATTCATAACAAAGATGAGGCCGTTTGCACTCGGTACAGGTTATGTTTTCTTTTATTTCAATTTACTAGGGAAATAGTTGAAATACATGGTGTTCGTCGGGAAACGCTCGCCGCTGCTAGTTACAACGAAGATACGGCTCTCGGCGAGCGAGCGGCCAGCTTCCCACATAGTTGGCCTGTCAACCGCGAAACTACTTAGAAATAATTACGTATCTAATGAATTTAGGCTATAAGTATGTGAAACCATATAAGTATTCCATTAACCTACTTCAAAAAAGATGTTGAAAGTTGCCCCTCTTGCGTAATGAACATTTTACATCTTTTAAACATATCTCGAGGCATACCCTTGATTTCACCTCTCTCCATGCACATTATTACTTGGTAGATTTTGTTTTCAAGTTCTTCCACACGAGTGAGAATTTCCTTCATACATCTTTCCATTAAGTTTTCCCGAAAGATAGAAGTAACAAGGATTTAAATCGGGGTTATCTGGCGCCACAAGCCACAGCTAATTTCACGTTTCTCTTACTTTTTTTTAACTAAACGCAGAATCGTTTTAGCTGGCAGTAAAGCGCCAGGATATTTGCGACATTATTTACTGTGACACTTTTTAAACGACTTTTTCTTCACATACGTGTCACACAGGAACATTCTTTGTTCCAAACTATAAGGAATCATAATTCAACTCACGCTCGCACACGATACTGATTAGTAAGAGACTGAAGTCACAAAATAGTTAAACCGCAAAGAAACGTTTACACGCAACACATTTCACACTTCGAAACTCAGCAGCAATTCAATCCAAATTAGCGACAAAGAAATTCCAAACCATTATTATATTCACTGTCAGGAGATTTCTACTGTCGGGTTTAGAAACTTCTGGTTTCATGAAAACAATGGTTTAAAGAATCTGCAACAACGTCTACTTGGAAGCTCGTTACCACATCCCTTATCACTCAGTATTATAACAGTTCTGTGACAAAAAAAACTCAGATAAACGTAGAAATAGTTAAAAAAAAACACTAAAGTTAACGCTTATTTCCTAATGTATGACGTCAGGCGCTGTGATTGGTGTTTCGTTTGACTTGAGGAATAGCTAAAAATCAGATTTTATTTATTGATTTAAAAATATAAATCATTATTATTTCACGAAAAAAATATTGAATGATGTTTCTAAAATTATAAATATTATTTCCAACTAAATTTCATATTTTTGTAATACCTGACCGGTCCCCTATTCCCCGGTTATATACTTCCGTCCCTAACTCCCTTACTTACCAATAAAAACTTTCTCACTCGTTTATGTCATAAATTATGTGCTAGTGCTGATGATCAGATCCCTTATCTCTTAATATACATAATACCCTTGTCGTTAATGTTTAACTCATACAATCCTAACAGTCTTTCGACCCTGCCTCTCGTCTTACAATATGAGTTCAAGAGTCACCACCGGCTTACTGATTTTCCTGGTTATGGTAGTAAAACGAATTTTTTACGAATCACCAACGCTAATGCTGAGACGAGACCCACTATCCACCTAAAAATTCCCTTTTTACGAATACTGATAGATAACACTAAAACAAAGTTGCCAGCAGACAGATTCCGAAAGTCATTCCACTGTCTTTCAGATTGTTCTTAATAATCGACAGAACGTAAATACCTGACAGAAAGAAAAAAATCTGAGAAATGTATAACCGAAAATTGGAGTCTGGTGGGTCAGCAGTTAACGTTCCAGATTGGAATTCGGAAAAACGCTGTATTAATCCCTGTTCATCCGTATTATGGCTTTCGATGTTTTCTCAAAAATACTTGAAGCGGATGTCGTGACGATTCTTTTTAAGGGCCGTGACACAATTATTTTCCATTCCCCACTATAACTGCGTATTAAAGAAAAGGGGAAATAGTACAAATTTCCAAGGAGCAAAGCAACTAGTGCAAGTTTGTTGTTTGTGACTACTCCTACACTATTCTTTTGCTGAGATTATTGGAAAGACTATACAGTTGTCTCCATCAGTTCCAACCAATACTCTTCCATGGCTTTAACAGGGATTGCCTTTAGTTTTACAAATATCAGAAGAATGGGACCAACCGATGAGACTTACGTAGTGACTTAACCGCTTTGGTGCCTTATTTTACTGAGCGAGACTATCAGCTGTAGACTCCAGCTGGAAACATTTCTTTGTCTCTGGAATTACAATTGTCATGTCCACTATTTGTATACATATACTAGTGTATTGCTAAGTGTCGAGGAGAGCGAAGACACGCTCCACTTATCTGGTGATGTCTGCTGGTGCCAGGACGTTTTCTCCGTCTCAGCCGAATAGAGAGAGCAGATAAGCAGAAACGGTATCGACCCCATTTTTGGTGCAGACTGGTCGAGGATCTCTGCTCCACTATCGGCCTGTCCATTCCTCGGTTTTAAACTGCCGGAAAAACCGCGAGATTATAATAAGCTTCTCCGATAGCGTCGTACGTTTGGTGCCAGCGATAAGGTCACTGCATAAACAAGAGACAACTTGCCACACGCTGCCTCGAAAAACTCGGCTCAAGACGCTCAGCTGGTAATACATACGCATGAGAAGAAGCCAAAAGGAACTTTCACATCTACATAATTTCCACAGCAACAAACAACAAACGTATCATGTACTACAATTACGTAATAATATTTGCGGATGCAGCATATGGCAAAGCACTGATTCTCATCAAGGCTTGTAATCAAAAATTTGTCCAATGTTCCCTGGATTCAGTTTCTGGAGCAATGGGGGAAGCTTAAGTGTTGCTATTTGTCGGTGGTTCGTATAATTTATAGTTTCTATGGTATATATATTTTTGTTAGTGAAATGTGTAGTTTATGAGGCAGATATTAGGGCCTGTGCCAGCATTAGCCTAAGTGACTGAGGAAAACCTCAATCAGGACGTCCAGTATGCTGGGTGCGGGACTCGAACCCGGTTCAGTTATTCCTCCCCGGTCAAGTTCGGCTATTTATTTATCGTATGAAATTTAGTATGATATACAAAAGGTGTGGGCAAATGTGCACATCACAATATAATATTAAATATCTAGATGTATTCTTATCCATTCAATTGCATTGATCGATGCATGGTGTATGTCCAGTATCCTTGCTTTGTTAGCTCGAGGAGGACAGTCAGAAACCGAGCATGGTGGGTGAACGGTTAACGTTCTGGCATCGCATTCTGGAGGACGCGGATTCGAATCCCCGTCCGTGCATCCAGATTTGGGTTTTCCATGGTTTCCCCAAATCACTCCAGGTGAATGCCGGGATGCTTCCTTCAAAAAGACTATCGCCGAATTCCTTCCCGTTCCTGGTCTCCAGTCCCATCCCGCCTCTAATGACCTTAGCAATACGTAAAAAAAAAAAAAAAAAAAAAAAAAAAAAAAAAAAAAAAGACAGAAACGACGAGGTGGATAGACTGAAAGGTAACAGTTTGCAGAACTGATCCAGCAACCGCATCTGCCTTGTCTTGCTCAAAACCGATTAATGATTCTCCATAGCCATAAAATGTGGTGGCGTTTTAACACGCGTAGATTGTACTCACCTCAAATTAATCAGAGCATGTTATTATAACATATCATTTGATACAGGTACCCACTCAGGCATCTTGCTGTGGGTATTAGTTGCGATATTCCATTTCATAATACCTCCACTAGACTGCAACGACGTTGTCAATGATAAATTCCAACCTCTTCACTCCCGCTCCGTTTCATCCTTGGTACTGATATAACAATAGATTGTGCGAGCCTGGGGATTCTTTTGGGATGTTCTGGATTTAACAAAAATGTTGAAGCACTATTGTCCGAGTCACATAAGGGTGCTCTTACCGACTAAACTTTAGTTTTTAATTACAAATAGAACAGAATAAACTTCCTGGAAACATACGTTTTGGAAATGTTCTTCAAAACTATGAACCTTAACTGAAGGTTTAAACAAAGCCGTTGTCAACGCTGATACCTAGCTGTCCACAAGTTTTTAGAGAATAGGAAGAAGTAGGACATGTCTTATCATTGGAGAGATTACTGATGAGAATAGAAATTAAGTAATTTTTGTTTTCTATAAATTGTAATAATGGATTGTTTTCAGAACGCGTTAGATAGTCTGTTTATCTGCGCCAGGCAGATATTGTTACAGTGATGGTGTACGTTATGTCTCCAGGTACTACAGAATATCTCTAACAGCTTGAATGTAAGGAGACCCCGAGTATAGTTTGACAAGTTATTATAAGCAGTTAATGAAAATGGTCGCATCTTCTGTATAATGAATCAAAGCCCTATAATGGGGGGTAATTGATAGCTATCCGTTCGTCGACAGGGTGTAATTTTTCCCTTACTCATAAGCAGAGTCTATAACAGTAAGTAATAAGAATAAAATAGTAGTTAAATCATAACGCTTTTAGGGTACATTCTCATAGATTTTGTGTTTGGAGATGGAATTAATTGAACAAGAGGTCTTCTTAGAGAAGATACTCCACGTTTCAGAAACGCCGCTTTGCCATATTCAGTATAATGATCCTGGGTGATCACATTCCTTTAAGTCTTTTTTAACAGTGCATGAATTCATAATTTTGGATCGCAGTGAAGTACCTCAGAGGGCTTAATTATATAAAGCCAAAGTGATGGACATCACAGGTATCCGGGCATATGAGGGTTGAACTTCCAGGGAAGATGTAATGAGGTGGTTTCTCACTACCTTCCTCAATGAAAAATATTCGTGGTACTGTATATGTCGATGACTGTGACGGTGTATGTGTAAAATGCAGTATCTTATTTGTGATCTTGACAACAGATGAAGAAGGGAGAGATACCTATGAGCCAACCAACATTAATTTCCTTAACTGATGGACGAATCACCATCAACAGTTGGGATGACCTCACTCCATTAGCACTATAGAGAGGTTTTTGCTTACTGCGGAGGACTTTTAAGTAACAAAAGGTACATTAGCAGGATTAAAGGGCACAGAGATGGAATTTCGGAAGAGTAATATTGGTGCAACGAACTGAAAAAGTTGCGAAATAAGGATGTAAAGAAGTGAAAGAGGAACTTGTACAGAATAGAACTGAAAGCTCAATGCCCCCGTGGTATAAACATATAAAAATCATGGTTGATGAAAGAATGTCAAAGAAAATGAATTGGTGCACAGTCTGGTGGTTAGGAATCATTCACCAAGTCATTTCGTGTCACGCTGAAGTAATCCAGAATGATGAAAATTTCTTCCACCATCGGTTCTCGAACCAGCAACGCCCGTTACGAGCGCCAATCACTTTCACAATGTCTCAGCTACGAAGCTTAAATATTCAACTGCAACTAATCGTTTAACGTGTTTAGGTAACCTATTATGAAGTGGTATATTTACGATTCCTCAACACTGTGTGATCTATTAAACATTTCTCATTCATTGTATTAACGCTCTTTTCCATACATACAAAATAATCAAATCCTATAGCATAAAAGAGGGTTTTTTCTCCACTGCAAAATTTGTGTTTCGTTGCATTAAATTTTGTTGCACAGAAGATGAAAGACATCTCTCTGAACATTAGTAAGCAACCGGTAAGATGCTTTTTATGTATTAATCACCGTATAAGAGTACATCGAACCACAATTAATACAAGTAGCAAACACCACATTAATTCCCTTAGCAGAAACCAAAACAATTATTTAATGTCGTTGCATTCCTGTTCCATTTTCGCGCGTCGCATTCAGCCAAATCAAATAGACTAGTTGATAAAACTTTAATGAAAGGACTCACATAATTAATTGGAGAAGAAATATAGAAACAGCTTCTGCAATTTTTCACCTTCCTTCTTAGTAACTATTCACATAATTGCGTATATTTCATCTACTAAATAGACATTTCACACTAGTTTAATCTTTCCTAATTTAAGTAGTTAATTTGATTTCCATTAGTGCTGTGTTAGATTCTTACATAATGTTTTTCTCTTTTTGGAAATCACACTCTTACATTTTGTAAAACAAAAACATCTAAGAAAAATATGACTTATCCACATTCAGTGCTTGAAACAAAGCCTTCTGATGGCACGTTAAATTGAAGTCTTAGTGCCACGGAATTTTTATCACAATGTTATAGATTTCTCGTAAAATATAGAACGCAGAAAATTGGCGTTCGGTTCCAGTTATCGAATTTTCAGAAATTGTTTCCAGTTTAAAGGGAGTATCTCCATAAGGTAACTGTTATCATTTCATTATTATAAAGTGGCATGAATAATTAAGTAATTACTTGCTAATGAAATGACAACATTATTTACGCAGTATCAACAGAGTGCTTCATCAACAGTACACCACGTGGGCGTGCTATTTTCGATTCGATCAGCCACCAGCAGAAAAAAAAAATGTTTTAACCAGTCCCATCTCATTATGCTATTGTCTCATAGCGGATATTCGAGTAAAATGTTCGGAATAGAACTGTTAAACAACATAGTAATTGTTTTGTAATCGATGTAGTTTAATACATTTGCAAACAACGCAAATAACCATCTCGTAAAAGCGGTTTGTTCCATACCACTGACACATTTCTATGAATTATACATTGCTTATAACGTTTTTCCAACACATGAAAATTGTTAATATAAATTATTTCATAGTCATGTTAGCTCTCATTAGCATTTCTGTCTCTTGTAAAAGGAACAAATACGCTACTGTTTCGCTTGGAGTAATGAAGTAAAAAAATTGTATCGTTATAACTCTCGATAAATAATAATACCAGTTTTAGTTACGAGTTAAAATGATAACACTTCAGCCAAATTTACTTTCTAAGTACATACTCCGCTAACACTAACAAGTTTTACGAAGGCTGATTTAATACGTTTGAATCCAACTGTACATTAAATTCATATTAATCAGTTGTTTGATCTGATTTCATTAAAATAATATGAAATTTTCTTAAAAGTATTTTACATTCTAGATTATTTTATAATCACATCAAATAAAAGTGATGATGTGGTAAAAAAACGATTAAAGGTCGACTTTGGTGTATGAAATGAAAATCTAAAATACAACAAAAAAAAATTGGCATATTTTTTGTGCGACTCGTGGTGACTATAAATAATACTAAAAAAACTGTATAAGGCAGAAGCCGGTAGAGGAATATCTGTGCAAATGTGATGTGAAATATTTTGCGAAGGTTGCATCAGTATTCGGTTGTGATAACGGGTAAGATTTTCATACATTTTCCATTAAACTTTACACATTCTCATGTTATTAAGTGTTAATATTACTATACTTGGTATGATAAAGGATGGAACAGTATTTTATCTAAAATACTACATCTTTTCTTATTACGACAGAAAAACGTTTAATCGTCGTATTCAGAATCCTCCTGAAATAATAAATCATTTTTTCAATGTAATTGATGTAACGGAATGACTAAAATTGGTCATCCCAAAAAAAAAATAAAATTATAAATAATATTAATACAATCAGTGGTAGGAAGCGTTTCCTAGCTGCTGCGGCTGAGCGAGACACATACGATAAGCGGTCGCCCTTGTGTGTGCATAACGGTACTGTCGAACCCTGCAACAAACAGATCTTTGAAATCTCCAGGAAAGGTGCACGAACGGCCAGTGACATTTTGCTACCCCAGTATTTTGTAGACGCTAGTCACAAAGGTTCGCGGAGTCTTTAAGATTTCTCCCGAGGCACGGAAAATGACTCTAGCCAATAAAGTAGCTCTTAGAGGACGAGGTACCGTAGCAGCACCAATCACCGACGTATAAATCTCTGCGTGATAATAATTTCCGCGTATTTCTTTCCTCATGTTGGAAATACATAGTAGGAGAGGAGAGCCACAGTTCAACGATTCTGGAAGGGACTCAGTACCCAGTATCGTGTGGGCAAGCATGGTCACCCGACCAGACCTCCAATAAGGAGGGTAGCGCGCTTTGGAGTTACTCTTCATTAGACCTGACAGTGTGCATAGGCTAGAGTCACCCAGTAGGTAAACACACTTGGTTTCTGTAGTAGGCAGAAGTCCTCACGTCAATTGTTTATTATACACATTTTCGTTGCCGACGGAGCAGTCTACGGTATTAAGGTAAATACATAACGGACTAAACATTATAATACTATATATCATTGAGATAAGCCCTGTAATGGCCTTATAAAAAGAGCTTTTGAACGGTTAAGTTTTCTCGCCTCCGAGAAAAAGAGTTAGTGTTTGTTTAAATCTGCGAGCTATTTTTAAAAATTGTATATTTGAAGGATGGGCAAACTTGCTGATCTTTAAATCACCACATTTGGTGAGTAATGTAAAATACCCTGGCACCCGACAAATTCATTCAAATGTAATTCATTTTAGTATTGGTTTCGATCATTAGAATCGCAAAGATCATTCCAGGTAATTTTAAAGGGATATTAACCAAATGAGAAATGTTTCTCATCCATTGTAAAATCTAATAATGTTGAATTTCTATTATTAACATTTATCAATTTCTTAGTGGTTTGATTTTTATTTTTTGTTTGATACTTCTTGTTTAAAATTAAAACCAAATAACTGTCTACACTCCTTAACGAGCACCCAATAAATAAACACCATAATTTTTTTATTTTTTTAAATAATAAACAACAAAGTCCATCCACTACAAGCAGTTCTGTAAATTACTTAAAAAGAACGAAATTTTCCCTTTGACATTAAATTTTATTTTAAAATTTAAATTACCAATGCATTGAAATGAAATTTCCTGTTCATCAACAGTATTTTTTTAAATTGTTGTATCCAAATTGAATGCTACATTATGACTTCATATGGATGAGTAAGGTTTTCTGCTACGAATTACTAGGATCTTCAGTGAGCATATGAAAATCTTTAAAGACTACTCCAAAAAATTTGCATTTAATGATTAGCTTCTTATTGTTATTATGGCTTGCTTGTTTGCTGTCATACGAAGTAACTTAAAGGCAGCCTTTATCGAAGGAATCATGCCAATATTTGACAGAAGTTATTTCGGAAAACCGGGGACCGAACCATGCTCTTCAGAACGCTACTGTTATTCTATACGCGCCTAATAGTTTGCTCTCTGTATACGACTGCTACAAGAGCCGCAAACCAGGCCACCGCGGCCGCCATCTAATGTGTACTAACGAAATCCTCGTTACGTGTCTTTTCTGTTGCCAAATCTTTCGCGAGTTGTATAACAAACGACGCCGACATGCTCATAAATAGTTATGCCGCACCGCCGCTGCTGTTTGAACTACACTGCAGGAAGTTCTGCTGGAATACGTTAGGTGTCTTCGGTTTCGCGGAAGCGGTCACATTTCCATTCTTAACGAGCGCGGTTGTCTCTGCAGTTTCAAACAGCAGACACCGCATCTGCGTCAAAAACTTTAACAACAACATTTCTGTTCCTCCATTGGAGGAAATTCGCACGGACAAACTGTCCGAACCCCGCCATATCATATTTTTTCTTCTTCTCCCGCCTTTCTTTTTCTTCCTTACCTCTTCCTCTCGCCACCGCTGGCTTCCGCACAAAACGCAGTCCAAACACTTCCCAAGAATCCGCCTCCCGTCGCAACATTATTACTTGTGGGACCGCGGTCTGAGGCTGTTTGACTACGTTGCCGTCCTTTTTACTGTAAGGAAAATAAATGTTTGCCTGGCGACGCAGGGGCCGGAATCTGCATCGAGATTTGGCAAGTGGCGGCAGCGATTGTACCCGCGAGAGCCATCGGCTGTGCCCAGATAGCTAGCCGACAACTTTTCCTCCTTTCCGCCAACTCCCCGGGCTGCGGGTTTCTTCCAGGGGAAGTAGCTGCACGATGACACTTGTAAAACTTATGAATATGCTAATTACCCGCTAGTGCCTCTCCCCTTCGTCTCAGATCTCGTCGTTAAATGTATTCAGGATGCTTCTAAAAGGTGAATTAGCGGACTAAAACAACTTCAGACTAACAGGTACTCTGCTGGTTTTTTAATATTGCAGTTAAACGGAAATTTTGATCAAGATCGACCGGTTTCACAATAAAGCTCCTGCTAGTAATTCAGGATTTGCGAAGAATAATACGTGTTAAATAATGAGTACGCGCTTCTGTTTTATCACTCGTAGTATATAACAGAAGATATTTTTACTGCATTTACTGAAAGCTATCAGCTGAAATGCATCTTCTATATCACAACCGTTTCAGCTATTCTGATACGTTGTGTCCGTTCCTGATACCTATGTACAGAGTCTATCGAAGTCTTAACTGTATTAATAACAGTGAGAATAATGCAAATTTTTTATATTCCTGCAAAGAGCTTTTGAATCGAACAAATTTTCGTTTTTACCTTTTAATTTCCTTAGCTTTATGATGTTGCTTTTAATGCCTTGTCTTTTCTGGGAATAGTAAGCTTTCTGTAATAAAACAACGATAGAAGTAAATTTAACAACAACCAAACAAAGGTGTGTTATGATTTTATGTTAATGGTTAACAATTTACTTCAATCAGCCAAAGAACTTCAAGTAAAAATTATCATTCTGTGTCGGTGCTGAGCTTATGCACGGTCGCAAGTAATAATAAAAATTCATGAGAATATAATGGGTGCAACATCATAAATCAAATTTCAACAACAAAAGCATCATCAAATGAACTCTCGCACCATCATTCAAACCATTGGCTCAACATTCGATATATGCAGTTGTAAAATTACACACTACTGTTTTCGTATTAGATTTCTTTCTATAGTTTTCTTTACACATTTCAACTGCGAGAAGTATATTTTGTTTTATTTAGCGCGATTCAAGTAAAAATTAGTGTACTGATTTTTTTATGGGTATTTATGGGGTCCCAGGACTAAAATGAGGAATATTTTATCTTGATGTGGCATCGAAAATCTAAGAAACAAAGACTAAGCGTGGTGTGTGAGTGGTTACGATCCTCACATTCAGGAGAACGTGGGTTGGGCCATCCAGACTTGGGTTTCCCGTGGTTTTCCGAAATCACGTCAGGCGAATGCGGGTATGTTTCCTTAAAAAATGCTATGGCTGAGTTCCTTCCCTTCCTCTCGTTTTCCGCCTTTAATAACCTGAACGTCGACGAGGCGTAAAGCCATAAGAAAAGCAATTCCCCACTAGAGTACTTCTCAGATAACGTGACATGTAGCTTTTTAAAAGACGAAGCTTCTATTTCATCAGAAAAATGCGTCAAACTTCTCCAGGATTTCCAACGCACATTATTTAGTAAGGCACATAGACACTGGTAGTACTGCTCCTAATTTTTCGACTAATACCTTTCCAAGATTCATCACCAACATACGTCTTGAACACTCCCAGAATTCACTTCACACTTCTCCTATCTTCCAATAACTCCCATTCCAACTCCTTTATACTATCAGTTACTGACTTGGTACTGCGATAATATCTATCATCACATTGCCACTCTCTTATACTGTTAAAATTACGCGTTAATTACCATCGCTGGCCGAAAGTTACTAATTATTGTTCTTTAATTGATTATAATGAGATCGCAATACTCTTAGCATTTTACATAGTTTATAAATTTTTTACAAGGTATAAACATCAAAATATCACATATTTGTGAAATAATCCTACACGTACGCAACACATTACTTTGTTTCTTAACTATAAACCAAATGTAATTTACAGGGAATGTAATTAACTAGAACTGGGTCTTAGCCGTTGTATAGAGTGCAAATGTTTTAGTAAAACATTCTGAGAAAAAAATAGTTTTCAGAATTGTTAATGTAGGGAATTTCTCGAACGTCTAAAGCTATACTGTCAATACGTCACTGCAGAATTGAGAATCGATTCAATGAGTCGGATTCTTTAAATGAACCGTCTTCTTAATCGACTCTCTTTAAAGATCCACGGCTCACTTAAGAGATGAGAAGTGAGGGTTAAACCGTTGCTGATGGAAAATGACTCACTGACCAGTACAGATTTTGATTACGACTGGGCGCACCCGCTCTCCGCTCACCTCTGGCTTTTTGGCTCTCGTTCGGTTTCGATTCTTCTCAAGTCTTGGACTCTGCGTGACACATGGGTTGTTTTAATTCCTAAGTCTTGATCCCAGGCCATGTGGTGTGGCAAACCACAATTCGCTCGAGGTTTGAACTTGTGGACCTGTGATCGGTTTAAGTCAAAGCCTTGCGTTAATTCTGTGATATGAGCCGACTTTGTTTTCAAGTATTTAATTTTCCGGCTTTCAAAAAAAAAAAAAAAAAAAACATTCACGTGGTACAGTTGTTGGTGGAGAGCATAGTCTTTTTAGTACCAATTTGTACAAATTTGGAAATTTTCTCTTTCGTTCATCCCACCATTCAAAAAACACCAACTTTCTCGGTAGAAGAGGGTCGACTAAATACAGGGTGATTATGGAGGAATGGCAGATATGGAAAGAGGTGGTAGTATGAACGATATTGAGTAAAAAAATTCATATCAACATGTGTCAGATTTCAATTCGTTTTGGAGATACAAATGCTGCAATGTTATGCATTAAATAAACCTCAGAAAATGCTCAAGAGCAAACAAATAACATATTAAAGTACGTTATTCATGCAAAAACACACGAATATTTTACAACAGTTTAAATTAAATGTTGTAAAATCCCACCATCGACTTCATAAAAGTAAACCTACAAGTACTCAAAAGACCTACACGTACTATTGCAAAGAGAACTGCAAAATGTATTGAAGTTGATGGTGGGATTTTTTAACATTTAATTTAAATGTTTGTACAATATGCGTATGTGTTTTTTCATGAATAAAGTGCTTCAATAATTTATTTGTATGCTCTTGTTCATTTTCTGAGATTTATTTTATGCCCAACATGTCAGCACCTATATCTACAAAACAAATCGATAACGGTCGCATTTTTATATGAACTTATTTACCCAATATTGTTCATACAGTCACCTCCTTCAACATTTACCATGTATTTATACACCTCTATAATAGTAGAAGCCTTCGTATCTGGAACTCAAAGTCCCTGAAGTCGACTGAAAGACTCATCGAACTATTTAAATACCTTGAGGTGTTGTGCAATCACTGCACATTTCTCTCATGACATACACATTTGAAATCAGCTCTTACAGAGTGTAATGATTTCCCGGGTATGCATACGGCTGACAACATAGCGTATGGGTAAAAGGGATATTTCATCGATATGTGTAAGTGTGTGCTGTGGTAACACAATGCGGCAAACATGAAAGCGGTAGTTGCTTCTTTAAACCTTAGGCACATAACATATTTTGCTCGTGGCCTTAATTCTGCAGTTCAGTCTGCAGTTGGCAGTTCTATTAAGAGCATCGTCGACAAAGTAAAATGAACTTTACAATTTTTTATACGAAGCAGCCATCGAACTGCAAAATTACATGGGATGCAGAAAAACTATGGCTATTACTACCTTAAAGTTGAAACAATATGTTTCCACCAGGTTGAACTCCACAAACACTATGTTAGATAGATTATTAACTGTTATGAAGCCTACAATTGCAGCATTAACACTTTTCAGTTTTTTGACATTCACAGAGTCTGAATGAGAAATTAATAATTTGACCGTAAAGATGCATTTTTTAAACATTACAAACATAAGCATACGGAATCACGATTCTGTGTTTCTGTAAAAATATCAGATTAAACCTCAGAACTACAGAACTAGGAGATTTTTTTTTTTTTTTTTTTTTTTTTTTTTTTTTTTTTTTTTTACGATTTCATTCCTCCCAGCAGAAGGCTGGGAGGCGGGCTGCTGGAGAGTCATAGGGGACTCTTTTCAGCCAATCTACTACTACGGGGAGGGAAGGGGATGGAAGGTCGGCCGTGGCCTTGAAGGGAACCATCCCAGCATTTGCCTAAGTGTCTGAGGGAAACCACGGAAAACCTCAGACAGGATGGCCGAACCGAGTAGAACTAGGAGATACTTGGTTACTTTTATATAATAGGTTGGAAGTATTTGAACTGCGAGAAACAATTTACTTTTTATTGACTGCAATTCTGTTGTTGGATGGAGTTTCGAAGATTTACAGCCCACATTTCGGGGTGAAAAATAAGGTATGTTTTATTTTCACTTAAAGTCGCGAAGTTGATAAATTGAAGATAAAAGTTTCCACATAGTAATATCAATTTTAATTTAACACAGTTCACACAATTCATTGTTGTACAACGAGGAAGTGCCCTTTCACCGCTTCTATTCGTTGCCGAAATGGAGTGAATAATTTTACAGAGGTGGTAGATATGGATATAAGAATCTGAGGACGATTGAAATGCTTTAAAGAGAGAAATAATCAAAGCTGGTAAAGAAACATTAGACTTTTGAAAACAAGCCACCGAAAAACTTGGATCGCAAAAGAAATTTTGGAGCTATTGGATAAGAGGAGAAGGCACAAAAATGCTTAGAATGAAGCAAGAAGAGACTAATACGGACATTTTAGAAATCAAATAAACAGAAAATTCATAAGAGCAAAAGAAAATTGGCTGTAAGAAAAGTGCGAAGAAGTGGAAACGGAAATGTTCGTAGGTAAAATTGATGTGACCAAAGAGGAAGATCAAACAAAATGTTGGAGAAATGATAAAAGACGCATAAAGCTGCTGAAGGGAAATCTCTTTTAAAGTCAAAGGCAGCTAACCGATGTAAGCAGTGCATAAAGAAACTGTATGATGTAGATGGTTTAAATAACAGTGTATGCCTACTGGAAAAATAAGGCAATGTCGCCATTTATAACATTCTGTTATTTATAACATAAGATAAGAACAGAATTTGACAGAGATTTGAATGATCTGATATCAAATAAGGCAGAACTTCTGAAGTCCCCAGGAGAAGAAGGAATCCAAAGATTATTCAAACTGATATCAAACAATTACAAAAGAGGAGAGAGTCAAACTAATTTACACAAAATTATCATCTTGACACTTCCGAAGAAAGCACAAGTCAACAAATATCGGAATTATCACATCATAAGTCTAACATGACATGCTTTATAATTACTGACCAGAATAATATACGGAAGAATAGAAAAGATAGTAGTAGAGATGGTAGGTAAGATGAGTTTAAGAACAGCTGTTGTATAAGAGAGGCTTATCAAGAAAAACAAAGATACTTTTATGGCATTTGTTGATTTAGATAAAGTTTAAGATAATGATAGATGGGACAACATATACAAAATATCCAGATAGAAGAATACTTTATAATCTGTTATAAGAATGAAGTAACTATAGTAAAAGAAGAAAATCATGAGAGACATGAATCAGTTGAAAGGTGTGAGACACGGTTGTAATCTCCATTAATATTTAGTCTGTATGTGGAGGAAGCAATAAATTAAGTAAAAGAAAAATTTGAATTAGCTTGCTACGATATGCTGATGACATTGTCCTGTTATCAGAACAGATTGAGGTTATTGAGAAGTTGCTGAATGTCATGAATAAAGTACTGAAGAAAAATTCTGGAATAAATATAAACCAAAGCAAGACAAAAGTAATAAACTGTACTAAAAATGATAGCAGTACTAGTGAATTAAATATAAAAATAGCATCAGATGCGATAAGGGAAGTAAGTGAATTCAGCTACTTAGGAAGTAAAATTTCAACTGATGGCAAAAGAAACAATGATGCTAAAAGCTGAATAACACTGAAGAAAAGCATTTTCATGAAAAAGAGAATTCTTTTAGTATGGAACATTGATCTACGACTCAGAAAAAACTTTTTAAAACTTTATGTTTGGAACATAGCACTTAATGAAAGCGAAGCATGGACTTTAGAAATACCAGAAAAAAAAGGAAAATTGAAGCATTTGAAGTTTCTTGTTATAGAAGGATGTTGAAAATTAAGTGGAACAGATAAAGATTGAAATGAGCGAGTTTTGGAAATGAGGTGTGATAAATTATGTTTGTGGAAAAGGCTTGCAAAAATAAGGAACCGAATGGTAAGACATATTTTGAGAGATGTAGGGTTGGTTAATTTGTGAGTGGAGTGAACAGTCGAATGTAAGAACTGTAGAGGTAGACAAACATTAGAATACATCAAGCTGATAATTGAAGATGTAGTTTGTAAAGGGTAATTTGAGATGAAAAGGTTAGCGCAAGATAGGAAGCGATAGAGGGTTACATCAAACCTATCGAGAAACTGATGATAGAAAAACATGGATAACATCTTAAAAGAATTAAACGGAGCAAGCAATGGAAACCTACAGACACTGGTGTTTGCAGATGTGCCAATATCGGATTAAACCGAGGAAGTGTTACAAAACAAACTGAAATATGTGTAATAATAAGTTTTAAAATAATGAATGAAAGTGAACACAACAGAACCTTAGCACTAAAAGTTACTCGAAAGAATCCAGACTGCCACATAACATTACAAGAACATCAGGCTGAAGTGGTTGACCAATTCAGATACCTGGGGGCATAATGGCTGGTAATGGCAGGGTGAATCCAAAATGATGAATAGAGTAATCAAAGGATCCAACTTTTACAGTATCCTGCGTAGCTTATTATGTGACATGAAGGTCCTCCACCGTGCACAAATCATATCTCATTCCTATTCTCACATGTGTTCTTCAAACATACATACTAACGTGAAAGTACATTAGCAACAACCAGTTTTCTAGAATTGTTCTCCAGAAACCATATAAGTAATAATGAGATTAGATTAAATCTAGAGGTAAATGAACTTATGGAACAAAGACTTGGGTCATATAGACTTAAGATCATTTGGAAGAAGAAGATATATGGATCAACTGCAGGACGACATAAAGATACGACGAATAAATTGTAAATCTGTTATGGGCAATGATAATTTCTTAGAGGGAATACAGTGGCAGATGATCGCCTACAAATAGCAAAACCGAAACTGAAAGACTCGTAAACCACATCCGAGAAACTGGTTCCCAATGATAATGATTCATGCAAAAAGAAATCTAGTCCGACTTTGGTGGATTTTTGAATATTGTACACCTACCATATAGTCTCGGAGGTCGAATAGGATATCTTCAATTTTTATGTGAAATGTAACCCAAAAAAAATTCAGAAATTAGTACCCATTTTTTCGTTGACCGCGATACATGCAAACTCTACTGGTCGTATTTATCTGCCTTTGGAAGTAGTAATGTTTATCATGTTTTTAGCGCACTAGCGACATCATATTACCTTTTTCGTCTTGCTGTGGATGCGTTACCTATGACATAATTGATTTAAAGAGAAATACTGTACCACTCTACCTGAACAAAGCAACTGGCTACAGCTAGCTGAAAATACGTAAACGTGTGGAAATAAATAAATAGTTACTACAATGATAAAATAAAAAACTTTTTAAACTACCATGTTTTTATAACGAACTAAAAAGTATAAAATAATTTCTCTAATCCTTATGAATGATAAAAAGAACTTCTTCTAAATTGTACTGAAAACTTATACTTGGAAATTTTTAATAGCTATTAGAATACTTGTAAGATTGGTGACGAAAAACATGGGTCCCATGCAATACATAACTATAAGAAGCGTAGAGAGTAACTATCAATGAAAGAACTTACTTTTCAGTTCACATTATTTGCGGTGCAATAAAATTGTTAGTTGAGCTATTAATGCATTAATTAGAGTCGGCAGTAAGCTTCCGCCCAGGTTAGATGTGACGCTGGCACTGTGATACACGTTGGCTGCAGGATAGATAACTATAAAATATATTTTAATGTGTGACTTAAGTACAAAATGTACTATTTTATTGAGAAGAGTTTATTTAGATTGAAGTAATACTTTTTAACAAGTTCTGAAGAATACTCCCTTAAGGCGGGTCGAAACCGGTAAACAATAAATTCAATGAATATTGCAAAAGGTTGGCTGTGATTCATTTTACAACATTAATTATATGTTGCATACGCCCCAGGTTTTTCGTCACCAATCTTACAAGTATTTTAATAGCTACCAAAGTATTCCAAATATAAGTTTTCAGTACAACTTAGAAGAAGTTAGAAATCTGTAAGTGGTTTTATCCTTCATAAGGATTATAGAAATTATTTTATAATTTTTAGTCCGTTATAAAAACATGGTACATTAAAAGTTTTTGATTTTATTATTATTTTCTGCTTTTTGGGGTTATGTGAGTGAAAATTTGAAACTGTTTTTAAATACTTTGACGACATGCGACATGCGACCAATTACAGGTTTTTTGATAGAATACATTTATCTGAATTATTTCCATCCCGGGGAAATAAGGAACAAAACTAAAAAAGAATTATCCATATCCTTCGTTTGAATCATAAGTTACGGTCTTGAAATCTAACAAAAATCCAATAGAAAAAGTACTTTTAGTCCTTCCAGAATTTTTCAATTTTTCAGGTAGCATTTCCAATTTTTTTTTACCTAAATACCTTATTCAGACTATTACAAACTTTAAAAAGATTAGTCAAACTGATACATGGAAAAAAGCACTTTCCATTTATCATGAATTTTCCGGACAACGTTTCAAATATTTTTCTCTAAAAACTTATTCGCACTATTACAACCATTTACAAAAAAAATAGTAAAAATGGTCCATAGATAAAAACACTTACAGTTTTCCATAATTTTCGAAATTTCTGTGCTACTGTTCATATTTTTTTCTCAAACAACAATGATTAATGATGATTGTTGTCCGATTGCCTTAATGACGGATCCACTTCTCATGCTCAATTCTACGGAATTCAGAGGAGGTAACCAATTTTACGAAAGAAGAGGAAGCACGAGGCCAGGTAAACGTATATGTGACTCTACGAGAACGAGTACAAATTTTTTTTTCAAGATACAACCATAGTCGCTTACTTAATTGAAAGGTTTTGGATTTGTATCATACCAGCTTTCATGCCAAGCAGAAGTCAGTACCTGCTGTTCTTTTTCTCCTCCTTTAGTCTTCTTTCCAGTAGCAGATAATTTTTTAGCTCTCTTTACCATCTTCTGATTAGTGTCGAGGAAGACACTTCTTCCTCTCTGACATGCTCCGAGCTTCTTTAACTCCTAACGGTGGTAAATTGATCTCAAATGGGAGTTTCGGTTCATCTGAACGGGTGCAATACGGCCCACAGGTGGGCGTCGAAGATATTACATGGAGCTTAGCATTTCTGGTCCAATTCGAATTTAGGGGTCGTTCAGGAACAACCGCCACCCCTTGCTTTCCAGGATTATATCCGACTTTAAAGACTGCATCAATTTTAATTTCACTTCCACGATCATATGTAACCCAAAGAGAAACTAGCGTGATCAGCAATTTACTAGATAAGAAAAGAAACAGATTTTCAATAGCGGAACGTGGTGATTTAAAATTAGTGATGACATATAAGACAAAAAATATCGAAAAACTGGTGTCATTATCCGAGCTCAGCTCTCTAATTAATAATATCTTCTTCATAATGCATGTTTGTTACTCCAACTGTGTTCCGCACTCCAATATTGTTAATTTCTATTAATAAATTAATTTTAGAAATATATATATATATATATATATATATATATATATATATATATATATATATATATGTGTGTGTGTGTGTGTGTGTGTGTGTGTGTGTGTGTGTGTTCGGTCATATTTCACTATCCTTCCTTAGTTTTATTGCCTTAAAGCATTTTCATGCTCATTATTATTATTATTTATGTATATATATATGACATTGTACCCTCCCTTCATCTAGCAGTGGGTCAATCGAATCACTCTTTCAAAAAATGTCTTACGAGCCAAAAAAGTTGGCGCACCATAGGTTACGTTATTTACTACAAGATGGATAGCCGGTGTTTTTTTTCTGAAAAAGGTCCATTGAACAATTTCTCTTCCGAAAAGGGAGCGTTGGGCCGAAAAAAGTTGGGAACCTTTGGTCTAGATGATCCCGATGATTTGGATTACCCTTGCTATTACGATGATATAAGGTGTTTTGTTATTTGTTTTAAAAACTATAATCATCAAAAGAAACTCTCCTACACTGGATTCCTGGGTAGGAGGTAGTTACATTGTGAATCTTTAAGTAGATTCATTTTGATAGAGGATTTATTTATATATTTCTAAGTCATAATATAAGGTCCAATTTTTTGCTTAGGACTTTACGCTACATTGACCATTTTCCAGGAAGAAGAGAGCTACGCTACCTTTTTCCCGTAATTATTTCTGTAATCCCTGAGAAATCGAAATTTGTATGGCTGGACGAGGATTTGAACCCGCGTACTCCTGAATGCCAGGCCCAAGCATTGCCATTCGCCTGTCAATCTCTGTATATATAAGACCCAACAAATGTCCAGGCATGTTCTGGAACCTTCAACGTACTGTGCTGACTACGGCTTAATAATCCGTACTTATCCTTCTTGAACTCGGTATACGGAACAATGGGAAGGTAGGATTGACCAACTAATCAATGTAGTGCTTGGCTAAGGCTTTATTGCTTCTCTCATACGTACGGCGCGGCGCCACGAATGCACCAGAGCGAGCGCTCCAGGGAGGCACTATGCAACAGTCGTTCTGCCGAGGGTCCCAGGGGCCGTCTCTCCTTTGTCCGCCGCTCCCGGCTGCCACGTAATAACACCACACCCCACTCGCTTGGCAAACACCGAGACCACGACCTGCCGCCGGCCTCCTGCTCGCGTAATTACGTCGTCGGTGGCCGGAAAGCTCCCGCACGCGTTAAAACGCGACGGTGTCCAATTACGGCGAGCAAATAAAGCCGGGGGTGACGCGGGCAGCATCTCGCCCCTGCGCCCGGCTCATCCCGGGCAACGCCCGCGTTAATGACTGCCGCCACATTTCTTTAACCAGAGGAGCACCACCGTAATTCTTTTTTCTTCTGCCAGACTCTTCCCGGCTTACGCAATGTCGTAAGCTAAACAAATTTCTTTAGAAATGAAAAATCAAGGAGTTATAAGGAAGAATTTTTCATCTTTATCTTTTTCTAAAAAAATAATTATAAATTCCGATGAAAACATTCTTCCAGAGAAAAAAAAAATTCACAGACTTCATTCAACCGCCATGTATTCGCTAGAAAAGTGATAGCGTATGCGATTAGAAAGTAGTATTCTATATAGGCATCTAATAAAGAAAAAACATGACTGAAACCAAGTAAAAGTATGCAATTACATATAAAAAAGTAACTAATATTTTGACATATTCGATCTCAAATTGCCTCTTCCATATAAAAGTGATACCACCACGTTAAAATGTAAAACTTGACTATTACAAATTAATTAAAATTATTCCATTTTTTTGCTTCAGATCAAACAGTGCGATAACTTTTAAATTTTTTGTTCTAGATGTAAGACAATTAGCAATGTAATACCACCAGCCATTTGAACATAACCATTATCCCGGTTCAATGAGATGGTGGAAGCTCTTCCAACTTTTTATATTTTCTAATCCGTATAAAGAAATACAATTATTTTAACAGAAAAAAGATGTCTTTTAAGGATTGATAAAGGAAAAAATTGAAGAGAATATATGGAGCCTCGTAATTAATATAACAGACATTTTTCTGAAGTTTGCCCCAGGTTATACCCAAAATTGGAACAATTAACGCAGCGTGATATCCTGCGAAGAAATATTATTAACATTATGAATGCTGCTAAAAGTAAGAGATTATTTGAACAATGTTGTCATCTCTCATTGTCCACAGCTGGACGAAATCTGAAAGAAGAGAAATAAAGTCATAAGCTGATTTTATCAAACTTAATTATCCACAATTTTTTCTCCAGTTCCTTTTTCATGGATATTGCAGCCTTCATGACATTAAAGATTTTTTCATCTTTTTCTTTCACTGTCATACTACACTGTCCACATTTATTGGTTGCATCTTTATGTGAGTAATCATTCCTATTCACTACAATTTCCCAGTTATTTCTCTCTTCCATGTAACATAACACTTTGGTCGCGTTGGTCGTAATTGAATACTAGCATTACAAAGATTACAGCTCTGAACTTTGCGCGTGGTGTAGGTAGTGAAAATATCTGTGGAATGTGATTAATAGATAGAACATCGTTGGATAAATAACGTCTTTATAATAGGTTGCTAAAAAATAAAGTAAAAGTGTGATTACGTTACTTTTGGCTTTATATCAAAGAAAGACTGTAACAGATTAAATTCAAAATCAAGTTAAGGAAACAACATGATAGCCAGGTTACACGCGCCTATATAACTAAAAAGAAGAATTAGCTCCAAATGAGATCAAACAAAAAAATTATATTATCTGAACGAAATTCTCAATATACCTGAACTACGTCAAAATTCGGACTGGGAAAGGAGAATCAAAGAAAACGGAGACGGACTGTTAAAGTATTCTCAAGATAACTCTATCTTGAATGATTCTACAAATGATAATAAATACTAATACAACTACGCTCTGACAAAAAAAACATTTACAACCCGTATCAAAGTATATTAAAAAATCATGATTAGGTGTAAACGTAATCAGAATCTCATATTCTAAAACCGAAGAAATTACAAACACAGATGTATCATTATATAATGTTTTGACGGGGGGAAAGTAGGTAGATTTTCAGGTGGAAGATTAAGAAACTACTCCATGGTTAATAAACAGAGGTGATGCCACATTTCGATGAAATAGGTACGCATTGCCAGATATTGAAGACCAAAGGAAGTTACCAGGTGCGACAATACAATTTAGCGACGATACACTGGCGAAAAACAGTGCAATAAAGCAATGGTCACTTTCCGTTAATTACAAGGACGTAGAGTTAAAACACCGGGTAGCGAGATCATCGGTGTATACATTCAAGAAAATAGTAACCAGGAAATGATTCCAGCCTCCAGGAACTCGGATAAGTAGCGCAGAGGATTATATAATGCGAGCTAATGACGGCCCCTCATCGGGGGCGCTGCCCCTGGGAGGAAGTTGGCCCGCACAGCACACACGGCTTACCGGCCAAGTTAGTGCCAAGTACGGTCTGGGCAACTAGCCCAGGGCATCAGGCAGGCGAATAGAGCACCATCAGCAACCACGTCATACGCAGAAAAATAATCCTCGTAAACCACAATTTCGATTTCGTTTGAAAATTAACTTATTTTTTTCCGAGGAGTAATTCAGAAACGTGTGACCCTTTTCTAACATCATATGTCAGAATGTTTCTACGCATAAAGGACAATTTGAAGTAAAATGGCAGTCTAAAGTTCAGTGAAGGGATGTAAGTGACGACAGTGTGTGAAAAAAATAATGATAAAGAAGTAGATATAAATTCAAATGTGATAAAAATAATAGCGAACAGAAAACGCAGGTAAAAAATGTGTGTCAGTTTGAACATATTCTAAATCTGATATTGCTGTAGTCATCCGTTGATGATTAATCGTTAGTGACTCAGTAAACGATTATACAAAAACATTTGGTATTTCTATAAATAAGTCACAATTCTTCCACTTTCACTCAACAATGGGCGCTTGTAGGGGAAAAGAGAAGAAGAAAACGAGAGCAGCATGCAAGAATGTAGGATATCAAATAAAATATCTTTGAGAAACAGAGTATGATGCTGTGGGTACTTTACTTAAAATATATATAGCTCGTAGATGATCAGATGATTAAAGCCAGGAGATGATCGTGGTTAGTATAGAGAAAAATCTTCTAAACCCTAAAACCCAAAAGTCACCGAATGAAAACCCTTCACGGACTTATGTTCTTGCATTCTTCTTCCGTCCCAATTTTTTCTAAATTTGGTTCAGTGTATCTCCAAACAATGTCTCAATATCTAATTCGTTGTCGTCTTCTGGATCTGCGATATAAATTTGCATTTACTATATCATTCCAGTCACCCCAGGCGAACTTACTGTTTTCCGACTAGAGCAGTTACCTAAGCCGACGATTCAGCAGCTGTAACTGTGGGGTCTGGAATTCGGAAAGAATTCTTATTTTGGCCATACACATTGTGGGTATTCATGATTTCCCGAAATCACTCGAGGTGAATAGTAGGTTTGTTACCTAATAAAAGTCGAGACTGGCTGTCCGTCACTAATCGTTGGACCTGGCATTAAGTAAGAAGCGGGTTTGGTCACCGGTTCGGGCACTAAAATATCAGATTTCCACGATTTCCCGAAATCACTGCAGGTGAACGCCAGGCTGGTCAGTTGAAAAGACGCTGGTTTAATTCCTTGTCGTTAATTACCCCCCCCCCTTTCCTATCTCTAAAACCTCGACATTGACCATGTGTAAAATATTTATCATATGTAAATATTTACTAAATCCTGTGGCTGATTTCCCGTTTTTTTCCACAATCTTTTTGTTGCAGCTTTAATAACCCCATTGCCGACACAATTATCATCACAGATTGACTACCGTGCGAGATATATATGATACAGATATAAATGCTAAAATATTAGGTTTTAAACAATAGTTCAGATGTTATTACCATTATATTGATACAGATATTTGATTACTAGACGAATAGTATATTTGGCCATACGCCGAATACCGTATATTCTGCAGACTTCCTGGCAGAATGGGCGAATATTCGGCAAAATCTCTTTTGCTGCGATTGTCACTGGCCCGCCTGTTCAAGTATAGTTACTTCCCGCTACTATATGCCTGTTTTGACATGCTTGACGTATGGCCTCAAATATAGATGTTGAGTTATTTGTGACAGAGTCCTTATTTTCTTCTTAAGAACATGAGTTACTTGCGCTCAAAATCCTTGCCACAAGTTGTGAAGATGGATATGGTTTCTTGAGATATTTCATAATATAGGATAAGCAACAGATATATCCTTATGAAGCCCCAACAGCTGATACCACTTTCAGAAACTGCGCCTTAAGTTGTTCGATCAATTCTCCTTGTAGTACGATATGCCATTCTTCAACGGTACCATATGGATCGATAACCGAGTGCGGTATTTTCGTAGTAAAAAGGTGTAAGGTTGGATATTAAGATCTTCCGGCATCTTTCGGCAGCAACACTTCTACTCGTGATAATATCAGCTATCACGCCCATGTTAAAAGTTTATGTAATGATCTCCCATTCTGTTTTCCATCCTTTCAGTAGGTGTTTAGTTGGTTTTGCAGTAAATTGAGCATAGATATTGATTAGTCTACACATGTAAGTCATTTTACATTTGACCATCATACTAACAGTACCCTTGCAACTATTGTCGTCATAAAGAAGGATTATTAGATCATACTTTAAAAAAATTAAAAACAATTTAAAAAACCTACAAATATTGATGTAGATCTGGAGGACATTTGTTGAGGAAATTACACGGTCTCTGAAGAAGCTCTGAACCTCATGCAGAACTTGAGAACGGAGTATCAAACGCTCCTTGGCATTAGTTTGGAGAGGATCATTAAAAGAAGCAGTTCACTAAAATTTGAACGGTCATCTCTTCTATTAATTCTTATCTCGTTCTCAATATCCGCTGTCACAGTGTGAATGAAATGCGACGAGTTGTAGCATATCCATTGAAGTTTACTCACAGTCAACCTGCCTCTATGGAGTTTTGTTGGCTTGTGACTCCCTGGGACAAGCTAAACTGTCTCCGATACTCAATAAGGCGGGTGGCGGTAGCAGTTTATTCGCAGCGGCAGTTTTGTGTCGCTCGCCGAGCGCCATCTGTCAAGTTGAACCGCAGCCCCGCTGAGTCGGCGTTTTTTCGTCGCTCACTGCTGCCTGTTTTTGCTCGGGGCAGGACCCGGCTCAGCTGATGGATGTCGCCGCCAGTGGAATCCCCATTACACGCGATTTGTCCGTGTAGCCGTCACAGGCAGATCACGGTACGGTACTGCGTCAGGGCAGGGCTGCCAGGTGACCGGCACAAAACTCACTAAACATGTGATTGGGAAAAAAATGTTGCCCCCGTTTTAATAAAATACGTGTGGCAGTGATTTCAGCAACGCGTTAACACATTAAAGACATCTGATAAATAGAGATGATGTATTTTGAAATATACCGTGCACTGCACCAATGTTACAAGACACTATTTGGTTGAGAACGCTAGTGGACACTTCCATACAGTCTACCGGGGTTGTGGTTTATTGACGAATTATCGTTGTCTTGTAAAACAATAAAACAATAAATTACCCAGATTTCGACCAAAACTACTTGTTACCTAAACAAAATAACACAAAACCTATTAGTTCCTAGAAAGATAGCAGCACACTCTACCATCCAGAAGGTTCGATGAATGAAAATTGAGAGGAACTAAAGAAATAATTAAAAATAAAATAAACTAAAAACTACGGTAGGACTTTGAACGTAGATATGAGAGTAGGATGTTGAACAAGAATACGTTTTTTATTCTGCAGTGTGACATTTAATATCTGTCATGGAGACGTAAGTTTTTTGCTGGCGAGGTCAATGGAGTGTCTCTGGATTCGAAATGTTGCTTAATCTAGAAATGACATTCGTAACAAACTGATTTGTTCAGTCTTCCAATATTACGAGACGTTCTGAAATATTAAGAATTTTTTTTACTAACAAGAAAGGTTCCACAAGTGCTCTACTTCAATTGAATAAATATGCGATATGCGGTACTAAACTGAAATCTAAGGTTTTGTTGTTGTTTTTACATATAGGAAAAATGAATTTAGGTGTGAAAAAAGCCACAAAGATTCAGTATAAAAAAAGCAATGTTTCTCACGTGGAAAGATAAAAGACATAATTTTCTTCAATTCTGAGTGGGTGAATCTCCCCCGCTTAAAAATCACCGCCAAAAAAATTGTTAATACTAACAGAAAATGTGAAGAAATATGCTGTATGTTATGTTAATATTTGTTTTGTGGTATATCATAGTAGTTTAATATCTAAGTTCTGAATAATTCTGTTTGCCTGTGGAATAACCTTTCTACGGTATGAAATAGCTCCATATTACACAATTTTCAGGCTTGAGCCCCTCTTTTTTTTCAGCTTCCCAGCCTAAACACTATCAATACCAACGGAAAAACAAACGAATTTTAACACTCATTTTAGAAATGATGGATATTTCACCCTCGAAAAAACAACTAATCTTTTAATTGGACTGAAATTAAAAATACATTTTTTCATATTTTACTGCCATATTTATAGATTTTAGTCGGGAATTTTTAAAGCGACGGGCTTGATTCACCCTTCAAAAGTAAGTAGCTGGTTTAACATGTTTTTTTTTTTTTTTTTTTTTTTTTTTTTTTTGTCTTTCTCGTGAAGATTATTTTACTGTTTAAGTGAAACTACAGAATTTTAACATTGCACCCCTAATTTTGTTATTCTGCAGATCAAAAACATGGCAGCCTTAGATTATCTGTTACAATATATAGCAAAATTATTAAATTGGATGGGGACACTTGGGTATCTTGCCATGTAATGTCCTCAAAGTAATATTAAAGGTATTCCATTCGACCTTTTCTCTTACTAAAAATGGAAGATGTTATCTACCGATTATCATTTATCTCGATAAAACATCGGTGAAGTTCTTGAAGTCAGCTAGCGCATGAAATCATTATATATATATATATCAGCAGAAAATCTGTTACTTCAGATGGAACTATTTGAAATTTGCATATATTATTTGTAAGTATAAATGATTACTGACTGATAAACATGAATTAATGTCACTTTTAAAACTGAAGAAACAATCTCACTATTTTGGGTACGAAAAGAATATTTTTCTTGCTACAGTTATTATACTTATTTATTTTTGTGAGATTAGAGTTACTGCGTCTTAAGATATTCCTACCTTAACATGTGGACCGGAAAGACTTACGATTGGTTTCTTGAGGAGTCGATGCTAGTTGTATGGCTTCTTCTTTAAAATGTTATCTTGTAAGCTGGTTTCAGTATCATTCTGAGATTATGTAAAATCTTCCCGTTCTTTAAGATCATTAATACATGATGTTTGATAGGCGACAAAAAAAAACAGGCATTTTGTACACTTCTGTGAAGCTCCTAGCACACTATAAGGTTATGGGTCTTACATGAATATTGTAATTTTAAATATCTCGTTGTTACGGCGGTAAATATGTTCTGTGTTTCTCCAAAGCCCATTTCATTTCTGATCTGTGATGTTTAGTATGCAGACTCTCTATAAATTGCGACAAATGGATTTGTTGTTAACTGTATCAAGAATGCTAATGATAAAAACAGAGAAGGGGTGATAAAAAATTTATTTCAAGTGTTATAATTGCTAATTTATTTGCGCGACTAATGACAGTATTATATTCACGTGCAGTGCTTTTCTATCTCAGCTTTCTTGATTTGGTGTATTGATGGACGATATCTTCTGTAGTCTCATGGTAGGGAATTCAGATCACTAGATGGATTCATATGCCACATTCTTAAGAACTGTAATCAGTCTGAAGGCTCAGTGCATGAGATGCCAATTTGACAATCGAAAATCCATTGTTCAAATCCCATTCGTAGGTGGAATATTCATGTTCTCTTTAACAGACATTCACCTCTTGCAAATCTTTCGTTTGTTCATGTAAAGCGCTTTAAGAAGTTTCTTGTTTGGGACTGCTGATTAAATTACAGATCCGCTCTAGCCGTTAGAATTACGGGTTGGGTTATGTCGGAACAAGGGCTGGATGCGCGGCAAACCGAAACTCTGTTAGCAAGTCGCGAACGCTGTATGTTATTTATTATTGAAGACACAAAGGCATGTAGGACCCGTTTCGCAAGGGACTACTAACATTGCGGAAAAGATACAAAGAAGAATCGCTCATACCGTCCTGTTGAGAGTACCACAGACTTGATACAGAGTGTAGTTGACAGTTTGTGACAGTGATGTTTTATTTTCCGCTCGACGTTACAAAGTAACGGGCTATCTTCTTCTTTCATTTCCGACTGAACTGCTTACTGCAACTTTCTTGGGTCGCAGTGACAGAATAGGTAACATCGTGTAAATCAATTGCATTTTTGGTGTATGGCATTGTAATTTCTTTCTTCTGATCATTGAAGAGTGAAATATATAGAGGCAGAATTTTGTTGGAATCCACTGTTAGTTAGCCTAGCCATGGTTTCCTAAATTGCATAATAGATACTAGGCTGAATTTCTGTTTTTGATACTTTTTTCTTCATTAAAAAAGGCGGCAGAAGGAGATCATCCCAGCGTTCACTTAGATCATTAGATCATTAACTATGGCTACTGTGGTAAGAATGAATAGCAGGAATTGTCAGAAATACCGCCTGAGTTAGGATATAAACATTTAACACAGCAGTCAGCTTTATGAATTAGAAGGTATGAAATCGTCTGCTGTGTGATATTATGCACGCGGTTAATACCACTTGTGCTTCTCTTAGTGTATACTGCATCGCGTATGATGGGGGAGCTGTCAATAGTCAGTCCTGGCATTCGGGAGAATGAGGGTTTGGTACCCGATCCAGCGTTTTTGATTTTTGTTTTTACGGTGGATTTTTTAAATCAACGTAAGTGAATGTCATACCGTATCCTTCAGAAAGGCAATAGGCGCATTCTCTCCTACCTCTTGGCGTCAATTCTCTCCCGATTCTAATGCCATCGACGAGCCGATAAAATAAAATACACACTGCAATACCATCGTCAACATAATTGTGTTAGCCATTTTTTTTCATCCTAGCGTTTGTTATTTTAGAATTAATATTAAAAATGTCAAGATTTTGCCTTGCGTCATCATTTCTATATATCCTTCTCTTAACAGCTTTAATCAGTGTATGACTATATGAGTGTATGTATGAGAGTTTTGTTGGACCTGTGTGTTTCATTTGTCAATAATCAATATGCTTGCAACGAATATTCGGCAGCTATTCGGTATTCGACCTGTTTGGCCACTTTTATCCTATTCAACCGAATGTCGAATATTGAGGTACTAATCGCCCTAATACCGAATACTAAGGTTTTTTTATTTTATTTTTGTTTTTTTATCTTAAAAATTGCCTAAAATAAAACGATTGATTCATTATGAATAAAACTAAGAAACGTATTAAATATCTTTTAACTTGAATCATCACAATTGAAATTTAGGAGTGGAAGATTGTGAACCAGAAAAACTAATCCCAGAAAAACAATTCTTGTAAAAATAGCCCAGGTCTCGTGCCCGTGTAGTTATGAGATCTTATTCTGAGCCAAGTCTACGCTTTACAGTGTGCACTAACTTTATGAAACAGAATAGTATCTCTCGGTGTTATCGATTTTATTTAGAATAAAAAAAATAAAAAAATCTGGTTACTTGGCCACTGTGCATGCCATGATTTAGAAAACCGATGTAAATACCTTAAATTAATTGCTTTATCAAACTTACAAATACATAATAGCCAAGATTTGCCTCGAACTTTTTCGGATTTGGCAAATATATATTATCCCTTCCATTCCAGAAAAAGTAATGACATTCATAACAGCCAAGTCACCAGATTTTTTACTCTAAATAAACGATCTATAACACTGAGAAACCATTCTGTTGCACAAAGTGAAGTGAATACATACTGTAAACCATAGCCTTGGCTCAGAATAAGATCTGATAACTTTTTGTCACTACACGAGCACGAGACTTGGCCCATTTTTACAAGAATTGTTTATGTGGGATCTCATTTCTTTTTGTAAGTTGATCGCTTATTCTGAATCGACGCTCAGATTTAATGATTCCATTCGAATTTCGGTGAATAAGAACATTTCATAATTGAAGACATAATATACGTTTCAAAAAAAAAAAAAGGCATTTGCCGTAGCCGAGCAATGCAGGTTGATACTGGTTTAACTTTCACCGTAAGTAAATAACGAGTAACTTCCAAATTAAGCAAAGGAACAACGTAAAATTTAATATCTTAGTTAAACCTGCTGATTTCTATGCATTAAAAAAATCTCAGGGAGATAGTTTCATCAGGAGCAGAGCACATAACCCACAAATATGTGCCAGAATTTTTTATGTTTGGGGTTGCAATTAAATAAATACGGGAAAAACACCAATATTTGACTTTTCTTATGATTTAGTGATGAAAGCATTTAAGTATTCCAAATTACTTGTTTCTAGAATTACTGAAAATACAGTGGAATTTTGATTTCGGAGTGTCGTGGTAGAAATAAAATTTTGAATTTCACTAACTTCCAAATTAAGGAAAGGAAAGAAGTAAAATTTAACACATTAGTTAAACTTATAAAGTTCACTCTGCAATGAATATCTGAGGTATATAAAGTTATTACGATAGAAACCGATTTCACATTAAGAGTGGGTAAGTGGTGGATTTATGGAAATTTTCATGTTTCAGACTATTCTTATAATATGTGGGTAAAATGTTACCCATGCACCAAAATTCAGCTTTCTACTACTACGTAAAGTACCTTAGAGTTTTGATTATCATCAGTGAATGAGTGAGTGAATACAAAAAAATGGTCCGAATCGCTTCGAGTAAAGGGTGGGCAGTGCCGCCGTTGCCCCGACTTGGCGCGTGCGCTGCTGAGCACCGTTTGAATTTCATAAAATGGCCATAATTTAAACTTTCCTTGCCAGAATTAATCAAGAAAAACGTTGGAAGGAACGAATTTTCCCGCTCCCTAACTTGTCACTGACAATCGTCGAGGATAATGACGTTTTGGCCTATGTTCAACATTTAGCCTAGGTAACCTTTCCGTTATTATTCCCAATCTTTTCCCGCCATAACGTCGACGAAGCGTAAAGCCGAAAGCAAAATTAAAAAAATAAGCCATAAGTGCGGGAGACGCTTTCCGTCACGGTGGCATACCGATTCCATCCGCAATCGATTTCTGACTGCTGATGTATTGATAGAAATGCCAGAATACTAGAGTCATTCCATATGTTTGTGGCCTGACACTGATGCTCATGTCCTACGGAAAACGTCGTGATCTATTTCTCAACATAATACCCCCTGAGCCCCACACACTATCTCCATGGACCTTCCTATACTTGTAAGGGTTTCAACAAAAAATAATTTTGCGGGTGTGTCAAATATGAAGTGGGAGTAAATACGACGCCATTGTTCGATTTGTAATTGATGCCAAATAGAATCGTTTTGTGATTTGATATCAAGTTTCGATCTAAGAGAAGCAGATCAGTTTTTTTCTCTATGTCACTGTTATTAGAGCCGATAAACGATTGAAGACAAAGATCTGGAATGAATCCGACCATGACGTTTTGAAGGAACTATTCCTGCACTAGCCTGTAGTGATTTTCTGCAGCTATGGAAAACTGAAATCTGGATGGCTGGACACAAAACTCAAAACTGCGTCCTTCTGAATGCCAGGACCCAGCTTTGTCTGTCACTCGCTCTTGGATTATAACCATAGCACTGAGAGACTTGGGACAGTAATATTGTCCTGATGAAACAGTTTCTTTTTGACAAATTGCATTCTGTCTTCTCCTTGACTGTTGTTCGAATTTTCTGTGCTAGGTATACCAGGTAGTATTAACCCTTTTTTGGGACATTTACATGCAGTACACCCTCACAATCACAAACAAAAGACAACGTCACTTACCTTGCAGAAGTAAAGGACTTGGTCTTCTTTAGATCAAGGGGTTGGGGTTGGGGGTGGGGTGGGGTGGGGTGGGATGGGGTTAGGGGTCTGCAATGCCTCTACTGTATCGACTGTTTAATCTGAGGCAAAATGATGGGCCAACTTCTCTTACATACAAAAGCTAATGAATAGGCTTGAAAGATGGGTTGTCACCTAAAGGCCCTATCGGCAACCAACGACAGTAACTTTTCTTATGTTTTAAAATTACCTGATGCTACTGACAGACAGCCCTAATCTATCATGTGTATACATTCTGTGAAGTTACATTCTTTCCCTTTCACTCTTCCAAACAACTTTACATATGTTTCTTAATACTCTTCTCTTTCTTCAGATACAATGATAGGTACTATTGTTATCAAGTGACAACACGTAGATCGATTAAATTCAATTTATTCTATAACTTCTTTGAGTTAAAATCATGAAATCTTCATGCAGTACATTTATAACTACTTGAAAGTAAATATTAAATCTTTTGTAACTCTCAGCCAGTCCACTCATATCGACCAAAGCTTTTCAGCCCCAGTTCCCTACAAGGCTACATCGCCATACCGCCGCTTCCCACTTACTCACTTCTGAATTAACGAATTCTCGCCTGATGACGGAAAATCCCCGGACTCCCACATGTCGCTTCAACAATGGGTTCCCCGAGCAACCAAACAATCCCTCATTATTAATAGTGATGATAATAATATAACAAATCCAGATTAGTTACTTTAAATTTAATGAAACTAAAAAATAATACGAGGGTAATAGGAAGGGGGTCGTAGGCCGACAGTATGTGGCGTTCATGCCACAATGTCCCAGAATACGGATATTGTTGTCAGAGTACGATCTGCTGATGTCCTTGGAACGCCTGACATCTCAATCCATAGACCAATTAAGTCCCTATTTTTTATCACCAACTGATGTACTATGTCCACATTTTCCACGTTGATTATCTGCATTGGTATTACGTCGCTTGGATAGTCTACAGTGCTGGTTCTCCCATATTTTAAATTCAGATTCCCACTATTTTATCATCTAATAGGAAAAGAGAAGCTCCGGTAACGTTGCCGCCATTTCATAATGAGTGTCCTTTAGTGTATTCTCTTTCACTGTTTCTCCAATTCATATCAAATGTACAGCTCACCTCCTGCCGCATGGAGGGACATGAAAATGACAGCGCAAACAAGAAACTATTTGGTGGGAAAGAAATACTGTAGCGATTTTCAAGGTAAGGCCATCTTTTTTTCTTGTTTTTTTTTTTTTTTTTTTTTTTTTTTTTTTTTTTTTTTTTTTTTTCTGGTCATGCTCATACTAACAAGAAATTTCGGATATACCAATTATAACTTGAGTTTATTTCAGACAATTTTTAGACTATGTAGAAATATTCCCCTGGATTATTATTTCACAAAAATTAAAGTTCAATATTCAGTTGCAGATCAACAGAGCACATAATTTGCTCAAAATTGATATCTACAGCAACTTACATTAGTCTTAGAACTCGAGCTTTTTGACAGACGAAAAGGGAGACAACTTGCCGCCAGCCAACATGATGCGTTCATTTTCTTCTTCTTCTTCTTCCTCGTCGTTATCTCGCTTACCTTTTCATCTCAATATACCATACCACTTTCAACCCAAGTACTCAATTAACTGCTTCATATATTTTATTTCATATGTTTATCTTTGTCTGCTCATATTTCTTTCATTCAAATTTTCCCTCTATTAGCAAATTAACCAATCCACTATGTCAAAAAATCTGACCCACCATCCTTTCTTTTCTTGGTAAGAAACTCTTCCGTAAACATTTTCCTCTCTATAAGAACGAAGTCTTTCTCGGCGTTGAGAATGTATAAACTGCTCTCGGGTGACTAGCCGAGTCATGAGTGCGTTGTCACACGATATTTCGGCGACTAGATTCATTGCCGCCATCTTCTGGTGAAGTGGCGGCAATGGATCTAGTCGCCGAAATATCATGTGACAACGCACTCTTGACTCGGCTAGTCACCCGAGAGCAGTTTATACATTTTCCTCATCCTTTATACCAAAATACCTACATTTCGTGCTTATCTCTCAAGTTAATTTTAGCATCTTTCAGATGCTTCTTCGGGTATGAAATCCTAAAAACCGGAAAAACTTCAATAATTCAGACGTTGTATTAAAACATTTTTGACTCTTATGGCGACTTGGCTGATTTTACAGAATTAGTTTATTGGAACAATGGGATGAGTTTCAATCCAGCTACCTATCAGAGAGAGTTGAAGATATGTTTATTACAATTTTGTATTTAAATCGTGTTTCTGTAAGCTAGTTAATCTTATATATAAAAATGGATGTTGGTTTATCTGCTATATAATTTCCTAAGCTCACTCATCTCGATAGCTATTGGCTGGAGAACGACTTCACGAGCCGGCTTTCACTCACAAATTAACAGCGACCACGGGTGTATTAAATATTAGAGGTTATGTACGCATTTTAATAGTGCTGTGAAATTAATTGTAAGAACACATTAACTAAGTTTGTTTTTGGTAGCATTTCATCCTTAAAAAAATATGGAAAAGCTTTAGGGCGGAAAAAACGTGAAACTACGAATGTTTTTCAGTAACATGGCGCTAGTGAAAGTAACATAAAAAAGCTTTTTAAAAAACCTTAATTTACTCTCGGTGTCTGCTGTAACCACGAATGCCAGTTATCATTCCAGCCTGTGCTAAATTTCAATCTAATTAAAACTTTCGCTAATATTGCTGCTTGACAAAAGGTTATACGTTACGGTTTATTTCCTTTTTACGTATTTTACTGACCACCTTCGATAATGGTCTTTGTTCATGTTCGCTGTACGTGAGTTATTAGGTTATTTAAAGTGGTCATCAGTCCAAATATGTTACCGATTCAAGTATTCTGGTAATTCATTTCTTTGGAGTTCCTTAACTATTTAATAATCTGGAAATTGTATTAAGTTCTCTGGCCGTTACAGACACTATGGACAAAGATTACATTATGAATGATTGCCCATCCTCAATCAAAAACAACGTGACGCTTTCGAAACAATTGCGCATTCCCTTTAAACAATAATTCTTCAAATTTTGCAGAATGAACTTTTATGGTCTAATATATGTTTGCATTTCAGCAAGAGCGAGTCTAGCAACCGCGACCTATATACGTGTTTAATACCTCTCTTAATATTTCTGAGTACTTCAAGCTCAAGAGATTTTATGCACTGTATTTGCCAAAATCAGGTCAACCTATCATTGTCTTTGACCATAGAAACTGGAACTATTCTGGACTCGTGGCAATACGCAAAAAAATGGTCACGAGCTTACACTAGTATATATATATATATATATATATATATATATGTGTGTGCGGGACACCGATCACCATGAAATTGGTATACACATGTATTTTTTATGGCGAATGTTTCTTAACAAAAAATTAAAAAACCAGCCCCTCTTCCCCTTTATAACACTTAATTTTTATACAAACCCTTGTTTCTTATCCGATTTTTATTAAATTTGCACACGTATACTTTAAAATAAAGAGAGAACTACTATCAACATTTGGTTTGGAAAATCCCAACCTCTCTCCCCCTTTGCACCCCCTTAATTTTTCTCAACGTTCTTTACATAAAACTAAAATCGATAACGTTTGACCGATTACCATGAAAGTTGGCACTTATATATATTTTTATGGCCAAAAATTCCAAAAACCAGACCCTTGCCCCTTTTACAGCATTTAAATTTTATACAAACCCACAATTTTTATCAGATTTCTATGGAACTTTTCACAAGTAAACATTAAAACAAAGAGATAAATAATGTCCACATTAGTTTTACAAAAATTCAATCCCTCTACCCCATTCCACCCCCTTAATTATTGTCAATGTTCTTTATACAAAGTTGCAGTTTAGGGAGCGTGCATAAACCACGTAGCTCCATTTTGGCCTCCTGTGAACCCCCCTCCCCCCCACGTAGCCCTACGTGGCTTTTGTCTCTAGCCCCCCCCCCCCCCTCCCACGTAGCACGTAGATTTTTTCCCTTTTGATTCCAGAAGACATTTTGTACTGTTTTCTAGTGTCAGACGATTGTAAATTACATAAGAAGATAATTAACTGAGAGAAATAAATATTCACATGCTGTTGTGTGTTCTGTTCCTCATTTTAACTGTGAAAAATGTTATGAAAGGAAAACTACGTGGCCTGGCTCGGGACCCCCCTCCCCCCACGTAGCCCAGCGTAGCCTTCCAGCCAACCCCGCCCCCCTCCCCTGGACCGAGCCATGTAGTTTGTGCACGCTCCCTTATATCCGATTTTGAATGAAATTTGCACATGTTTACTTTACAATAATCATACTAATTCCATCTATGTTTGGTTTGGAAATCCAACCCCACTACCCCTCTACCCCACCCCTCTTAATTTCCAAAGTTCTTTATAGAAACCCACAGTTCTTATCAGATTTCGATAGAACACTGCATACATATACTTGATAACAAAAATATGTACTGCCCACATTCTGTTTACAAAACCCAACCCCTCTCTCCCTTTAACCCATTTAATTTTTGAAAATATTCCATATATGAAGCTACATTTCTTATCCGATTTCGATGAAACTTTACGCACCTTTACTTTGAAACAAAGAGAAAAATACTGTCCACCTTAGTATTACAAAAACCAAACAACTCTCCCTTTACATGCCCTCAATTTTGGAAACATACCAAGAGTTTTCATCCAATTACCACAGAACTTCGCACACGTATATTTTCAATCAAAAATAAAAATACTGCTTACATTTGGTTTACAAAAGCTCAATCCCTTTACGCTTTTACTCCCACCCCTTTTAATTTTCTATGTTCTTTATAGAAATCCACAGATTTGAATCCCGTCAAAATCAGTGCAGCTGTTTTTAAGTTATGCTAGAATATTCATAAAATAAATGCACCCTAATGTACAAAATTTACATCAGATTTTAACTTGTACCCCAAGCTTTCACGAGTTGCAAACCCAATAAAAAAATTGTATTTTCTGTGTGATGCCGGAACAGACACATGTAGTCCAGATACATATTTATGTGTGTGGTAGGTATTAATGCCCGGATGGTACATGTTTTGATTATCGAGCAGCACCTCTAACAAATGTTGTGAATGTTGAAATGCTGCCACGTCGATTTGTTAAAACCCAACGTTTCAGTCATCGTGCTGTGGCCTTCATCAGAGGACTGCTGCGTTTGTTGCCGCTATCACCTATATATCTGGAATATAAAAATAGTGTACGAGTAAATCAATCCCTACTAGACCGGGCAACGACGGGTACTCCACTAGTTTAGAACACATTTGTCCATCCATACTCAGTAATCTACACTTCGTTACAGAATAATATTCGAAACGACGTTAATCTCATACGACAATTACATCCAGTAATATAATTGGCTCTTATTGTGTTATCAGGAGCTGATTTTACTACCGTTAATTATTTGTACGCCTTTTATAATTAATTCGTATATTGCATGTACAGGGTTAACTTTCCTTTTTAGCTATGGACAACACATACGTAATGTAACGACAGCTAATCTTACAATTTATTATTTCATAGATACTTAAACAAAAATGTCAATTACAACTGAATGTATATGGCACAAATTTACAAAGAAAACAATCATCTGGAAATCACAGTATTTGTTAATTGTTCAACCAAATTATAGTTCTGCTAGCTCGAAAAGTTTGTTTTAAGCACAATTATATACATATATATTTGTAAGCTTCTTTATCTCTGCAAATCACACTGCGGGTCGTTTTACGGGGTATATAGAATTAACTGAGAGCTGGACACATGGACGTGAGGATTTCACAGTATTCAAAGTACTGTATAATTTCTATCACTGACTGATAGTGTAGATTAAAAAAGCTGACTAATCATTAATCAAAACTCTCAAGTTTACAGACATGGTGTTTCTCCACTAATCTTTCAAAAATAACTAGTCAGAGAGGATCGCTCTGTTCCCTGCAGGGCACCTGAATCTTCTTCCCGGGTAGAGAACGCGTCTTTCCTCTGTTCCCCACTCCTTTTCTCCCGCCACCAATCGCCGTTTTATTCTTGTTGGAATATCCCTCGAGAACTTGCAAAATTGAACCTTCGGTTAGTACAAAATACAACTCCTCTCCAGTTCATTGGTCAGTCACTCAACAGTTTATCCAGCCATTTTCGGAATACCCCTAGTTCGTATGGATGCACACGAACATTTCGTCAAAGATGCCTTTCCGACCACGGTTGTCTCCCCGCTGATTCGATCTCTTGCGGGCTGCCATTCCACAGTAACGATTACCGTTGCTTTTCTTTGAGTGCCGTCTCTGCAGAGTTGATCGTCTATGTGGTCCTAATGGTATTGGACCCAAACGCAGCCCTCCAAGAGCTATTGTTTGTTTGTTCTGCTTCTGTCGGCTGCCATTGTCTCTAGGGATTGCAATCCAGCAAAGCGGGATCCCGCAATCCCGCGGGATCCCGCATCATTAGACAGTCTGGCGGATCCCGCACAAAATTAAGCGGATCCGCAATCCGCAAAATCCGGCGGAAACTCATGTCAGTCTGCGTGACTCGCTGCCACACTCGGTCTCTGTTGGATATTTTGCACTGTTTGCCTGTACCCTTCCAGTTGGCATTTGACTCATGTGAACAAGCGTTTGTTTTTGTCAACGTTCGTCATTCGTAAGTAAATAAATACACTTTTACGTATTCATCAAAACTTACGTTTGTTTCGAGTACACATTTCTTTAATTTGAGTTAAGGTGCGTATTTAGTACGATTTTCTAACTATATTATTATTTTTTAAGTGTCGCACACGTTATCTGAACTACAAGGTTACAGCTTTTTATTCACGGTTTCATTATTCCCATTTTCTGTATTTGCAGATAAAGTAATTGTGACAATTTCCTAATTTGCGGCTGAAAATTTTATTATTCGTTGATATGAAACTAATGTTATCGTAATTTTAACGATCGCGTACCTATTTATTTAACAGCTATCAAAAGGAAATTGTATATCCCTTGACTTATTGTTGTTTTGGCCACTGCCTCAATGCGTTTCTTTGACGAAAGCCACCTGCTTACATGTGCCGCTCAGGCTTTCGATTAATCCCTCTTCTCCTTGTTATTATTTCGACTAAAGGTATAATGAAACTTTCACGGGTGTATCGACGAATTGTGTTGTAGGAACACCATACTTCGACGGCTGCCTCCCCTGTCTTCCTCACGTGTGAAATTTCGTGTGTTTGCAATGAAATCCGGAGATACAACCCATGAGGATTTCACTGCAATCATTCGCCGAGAAAGTCTCCTTTCTTACTAAAAAATAATAATTTCCACTCTAAAAACGACGTTACGCCACATAATTAAATCTGAAATACTTGACAGTTTACGTGTTGGTGAGTAGTTTCTTTTAATAACATTGAATCAACTGTAATATCAATCAAGGAATCAGGAGATATAATAATGAATCACGCAAAAAAAGGCCAAGTCTCGTGCTTGTGCAGTGACAAAAAGTTATGAGATCTAGTTCTGAGCCAAGTCTACACTTTACAGAGTATATTCATTTCACTTTGTGAAATGGAATGCTTTTCTCGGTGTTACGGAACGTTTATTTAGAATTTAAAAAAAAAAAAAAAAAAAAAAAAAAAAAAAAAAAAACTCTGGTAACTTGGCCACTAAGCAAACCATTTTTTTAAACTTATGTGATGTACATATTGTACCTAAGACTCAATAATTTTTATTATTTATTTAAAAATTGGTTTAGATTAAAAAACAAAAATGTAAAACCTCGAAATACACTTAAGACACGCTAAAAAGTTTTAATGTTATTTTGCCAATAAAAATATTGTTAACTGTTAATTTTTATCATTTAATATATAAATTATTTATTAATTTAGTTATTATTTAATTTATTAACGTTTTAAGTAACTATGTTTAAAATATATGCGTTAAAAACTGTTTGTACCAACCCCGCACGGATCCCGCGGGATCCCGCGGGATTGGCGCAAATCCCGCGCGGATCCCGCGGGATTGAAAACACTGCGGGATTGCAATCCTTAATTGTCTCCGACCCTTTCACTTATTTTCATCCGCTGAATATTACTAATATTTTACGCGGTATACCAAACGTATCTCAGATCACATCTGTTACAATCCGTTACATGATCGGGGCAGACGGCTCTTCTACAGGTCTCAGTCATATACCTTATTTTTAACCATTAATTACTGTTAATAATCTATTATGTGATACCTGGAAGCATATAAGTAAACAGTTTCAGTGAACCAATTTAAAGTAAGATCTTTTTCCAATTATGTACAATAAAAAAATACAGCATAATGTTAAACATATTTCATAATGCTAAGAAAAAACTGTCCTGGCCACATATTTGAATGACCACGCCAGAATTTTAAAACGATTTTACTTTTAACGTTCAGTTAAATCTTACGAGGATTGATAAATTTTTATATTTTTTTGTGCTACTGTTCCTCTGTTTAAAGAATATCATAATCTGTTACACTTTGACAAAGCTATTATGCATCCATGTGTATCTGGGAGTTTCACGTTTAATTTTATGCTACTATCCAATAAATTTGTTCGCAAAGAAACAAAATGGCAGTTACCAACTGCTAAAAGACATTACAACACTCTCCCGTTTATAAAATATTGTTCCATCGACTACTATAATGAAGACAATTATTATTATTATTATTATTGCAGCTATATCGATCCTTTTTTCAGGATGTAGCCTCTTTAAGCCTGATGAGCTATATATTAGAATTTAATTCTACATAGTTTTGCTGTAGTTCTTTCCAGGCCGATCGATCCTGAGCCACCCTCTTCCAGTTCACGCCTGTAACTCGACGTATATCCTTATCCCAGCGATCCGGGGGTCTTCCTCTTGCTCTTTTCAGGTTTCTCGGTATCCAATCCAGCACTATCGTAGTCCATCTTTCATCTCTTTTGCGAGCAACATGACCGGCCCATTGCCATTTTTGGGTCATGACTCTTTTTAAGATGTCTGTTACTTTAGTTATTGAACGGATGTGCACGGCAATACAACTGATATAATATAGAACGTATTTATTCCTTTTCAACGTTTTTATACATTGCAGTGCCTGAAAAAAGCTCAAACCTATTTTTGCTTTTTCTTATCAAAACAGCATAAAAATTTCTCGTTTAAAAGTCCCTAGGAATTATAGCGTTGCTAGGGGAAATTCATTTCTCTTGTCACAAAAATGCTGTTCCAAACAATATTTCAATATTTTCTTTGCAATTTCACTGACGTAAAGAGACCATATTCAAATCGGAGGCTGCTTTCACTCTAAAAATTTCTGTACTGAGTTGTGTTAATGTAGCACAACTAAGGACGTTAATTTAAATTAAATAATTCAAAAGTTTGCTAAACGTACAAAAAGCCTCATTTTTACTTATTTCATAGCTCCACACGTCAACACAGTGTTGTATATTAAACTCATAATTCGGTGAATAAAAAACCAGAACAAATTGTACAAAAAGCGAAAATTAAAATTATATGGACTCACATATAATTAGAAATAAAATTATAACTTTCAGAAATTAAAATAAATACCATAAAATTATTTGATTCGCCGGGAAACAAAAAGTGTAATATCTGTAGTAAACAGACTGCGTCAATAGGACTGTAGCTAACGACGTGGTTCACTGCATTAGTATGGTATTGCAATCAAACTAGTGATTTGCATCTGCTCGGCGTAAGAATCCCGTCATTAGCGGCGTAAAAGACGTGTTTACTGAGGTTTCGATGATGTTTGGAATATTCTCTGTGGATGCAACGACCCTCTCATTTTATTCAGATCTAGTTCAAGTAGGAGTGTTCCCCTTTATAAATGTTGTTTTAACGGTAAATAGCTTCCTCCATTTTGTGGAACTGATGACATTAAAAAATAAAAATAAAATCTTTTTTAATCTTACAATTCCACTCAGCTATTTCAGAATGAAAAATTAATTAGCTAAGAACATGGAAGGCCATAAAAGACAGAATCATTTTGTTAGGTCATAATTCTATTTGGAATGATTTCATACCGTCCTTCCATGCATAAGATTTTACGAGGAACTTGTGTAGTTTTGGATGGTAGTATAAGTTGTAAATGCAGTACAATTTTATCTCATTTGTTTAAATCAGTCTCTTCAATTCAGTTATTCATCGCTTCCTCCATCGTGTCAGGCTCTTCATGTCCATATATTCTTTGTAATTTGAGTCCTCATCCATTGTAATGTCTTTGTAATCTCAGTCCTCAGTCAATTACATAATGTTTTTTATAGAACAGTCAGATCCTGATATCTTCAAATGTGACGCCCTTTCGATATGCTATTTTAGTATCGCTGAGCCATAAATCCGTTTATGACTTACCATTTCCCAAACTTGTACAGAACATTTGTTATTTTCATCTATGTATTTCATCACACGCGAAATTCTTCAGTGTCGGAGTGTAAAAGAAGATGTATTCAAAAGCGTTGTGCTCACTATAGAGAGTTTACCATCTCGTTTGTTAAACGTTGACCAATATTTGGCAATACGAAATTACTAAATTGGTTTGGGTAATATGCTTGATTCAACCACAACTTCTAATCTTACCTACTCGATTATACACTTCTCTTTCTGCTTTTTTTCTTTTAATTTATCTTTCCGTTTTTTATATTTTGTGTTGGTACTGTTATGATTTTTCCGTCTTGCCATTGTTAATATTTAGACAAAATTCCTCCTCGTTGTATTCTCCACCTCATCTCAAATGCAAACAGGAAAATAACATCGCCAAACTGTAACATACTGACTAATCCTACTTGAAGATTTATTCCACACTGAAAGTTTTATTTTATCTCCGGGACCGGTATTTTCATATTTGTGTAATAAAGTAAAAACTATCTAAACCTCTTTGTAAGTGATGTACGTCTTTCGCGATCTTTTCTTATTGCGCTAACTTTATTTTTTAGCAGGATATTTGAGCAATTTTGCCTTCAACAGGATGATTATGGGAAAACGTAAACAGAAAAACTGGTATGCAAAGCACGAGATTTGAACTCGCCATGTACACAATGGAAGTTTTTCTGCGCTCGTGGCGTATGCACGATATGAGTCACTAACGTACTAAATATTTAGTCGCATTTGAAATTATTAAATTATTTCCCAAGCACCATAAATACACATTTGAGTTTGATTATGTATGTTTGTAACTGCAATACCAACACGATAATTTCTTCTCACATACTACAGATTTTCCAAAGCAAATGTCCATCTTTACCTGTTCCCCTTTTTATCCAAGCCACTAAGTAAATTTCGAAATTTGAATTTGACGCCCCCCTTACTAACATGCTCACTAAAACGAAGTAGATTCCTGAACGGAAAGTTTATTAATTCAACGAAAAAAAAAAAAAAAACTATAACTTGTGGTGTTAAATTTTCTTGCAGAGCTGTGAAGTCAAGCTTGTGACTCAGAATTAACAATTGAAAATAAACTCTAAATTTATCTAAAACCGTTCGATTCTCAGCTGGGTCATTATTTATGAGATATACAAATCTATTCAATATACACTAGTCGTGCGGTTCACTCGATATGACGACTGAATTAGAGATGGAGGAATGGGGATACAATCTGAGATTTTACGTCAGTTCTTAAGTATAACCTCCATTCCAGTAGCAAGACTTTGAAAAGGAATGCGGAGCTCTATTTCTTCCAATCCCACTGTTAACGATTCGCAACTCTTGCTGACCTATACGAATTAATGTTACTGCATCTCAAAAGAAGTAATGATGAAAATATGAGGAAAAAAGTTGTTACATATATCTATAATATTATATATCTGTACGTAGGCTGCAGCTCTCTGTTTCTGTGTCAAGGAAAAACGCAAAAACTACACAACCATTTTGGATGGGAGTTTCGCAGTGTGAAAGCTTATGTTCTAGTTTAAAATCTGTGTATATCTTATGACTCTACGTGAACGGAGAATGGAACAACCGAGAACAGATATACACCACAGATCACTCTGCATTTCAAATGATCATTACTTTACCCACTAAAGATGACGCTACAATACAGATAACACTCCATCTAAGGGACCAGTGTGTTTTTTTTTTTGTTTTGTTTTTTTTTAACATAACTTTGACTATATTTCAGTTTTCTTAAACGTAGTACATTATAACACACGGAAACGTGAAAACGTTAATGAAACCACGACATTCAAGATTAACACACCAATTAATACAACAAAATTGTAATCTAATTTACGGTAACGGTTATAAAGATTCTACATTACAAACCATTTTTTGTTCTTGCTACTAGAAGATAACAAAATGCAGACGCATTAATATATTCACATCAAGGTGTTCGCGAGGAAAGCAGCTCAAACATTCTTGTATATATATATATATAACTGTATAGCCATAATTTTGTATTTTTTGCTAGCAATGTAAATATATAAATATATTTGAGGTTTTTCTAGCTATACATCTCATTTCACCTTATGCTTTACCTCAAAATTCAAAATGTATTTTTTTTTGATGTTCCGTTCAGATTATAAGTAAGACTCATAGTTTCCAAGTAGCGGAAATACAATCAAAACTGTCCTGTAGTTTTTTAAAACGCCAGGTATAAGATAAAATAGTTTTATATTCAGAACATAATATAATTTTCAGAACATAACATATTTTAAATTTCGTGACGTAGCTTTCAAACTGTGAGAAGTCTGGAAAAATATGTTCAGTAGTTTTTACATGATCCAGAAACAAACAGACATACACACAAAAATGCTTAATGAACGATTTTATTTGCTCCGAGCTTCTCCCAGTACTCGTCTCAATCATTGTTTTTCTGTTCCAAAATTTTTAAAAAGAAAAGACATAAAAAGACATATCTCCATTAAAGATTTGGTATGGAATTAATATATAATCTGGATTAGTAACATAGGACAGTTCTCATCTCGCAAAAACGAATAGTTCCTTTAAGAATTGTTATTATCAATTCGCATTCTACCAACACCAACGAGGTTCCTACTTTGTACTATTTGTTTCTTTAGGGGGTGTCCATTAATACGTGTGGTGTTTTTTTCTGGAAGTCCGGACCCCCCACCCCCCACCCCCCCTCTCTGATGAGATTTGGTGAGATCTGGTGGAACCCTCCTCCCCTTATGTTGGCTTGAGATTTTGATGGGACACCCCCCTCCTGCTGCTCGACCTCGTAGTTTTTTGAGATATATATATATATATATAGCTCTCTAGCTTCATAGGGCGGATATACCCCCTAAACTCTACATCCTTGTCGTTTGTAGGTCTTCTCTTTTTTTTAGCTCTACTGTCCTACAAGAATTTCAAAACTTCACGTGATATTTCCGTCAACCCCCCTCCCCCTTGGTGAGATTTCGCCGGACTCCCCCCCCCCCCTATTTCACCTCACATAGTTAATGTACGCCCCCTTACGTAAATCGCATTCACTGCTTTTCAGAGATCAAAACAAGAACATTATGGCATATTCAATTATGTGTTACGTTTAAAATTGATGCATTTGCAAAACTGATAGTTCCAGAGCATGACATATATATCTATTCTTAACAATCTTATAACTATCTCTGAAATACGGTTGATGCAAGTAGTGGCTTTGAGTTGTGCATATCTATTATAAATAAATATAGTTAACAGTTAGTTTTTTGCCGTAACATTAATTTAAAACTCTACATTATTATACATTTTAATACTGTGAGTGTAAGAGAAAAATTTGTTGATTGTGATTTATTGCTGTGTGCTGTTGCCATGATTAGACTTTTACATTTTTTAATGTTAGGCTCAATTTTAGTTTTATTGGTTTTATTGGGAAATAGCAGTGGCCTCCAAAATGGGTCATTTGAGAGGGTCTCCCATGGTTATGTAAAGATTGTCTTAAAAATATAAAGATGTTAGAACAGGACTGATAGATGCTATGAAGGAGTTTGATAGGCTGTAGTGGCAGGGAATAGACTTGCGCATAATAGTTCGCGAAGGGGAGCGCTCAGTTTAGTTCGCAGCTCCCTCGCGAACTAGTTCGCTCTTTTAGTTCGTTAGTTTCGCGTCTCGAATTCAGAGAAACAGATCGTTCGCTCGCCTTGCTACCGCTACTGCACGCGCTATTTTGTTTGAAGTCAGTTTTATTAGGACATAATCATTTTTTGTCGTTTCTAAATGGAATTTAATATGACCTTCTTAGCAAAAGTTAGTGCTTAATAATATCGCTTTCAAATTACATTAGCATGATCAGTTGGCGCCAATAAACCAAAGTGCTCATTGTCCTTTACACAAATGGGTAAATTGAATAATTGTGCTGTTTTTACTA